>PVKM010007961.1:0-40105 GCA_004027735.1 Carollia perspicillata | reverse complement strand
CAGGGTTACTTCTACTCAATTATCCTGATGGTTGGTCCTAGCCTTCACTTAAAGTTATTTTAAATAGTGCCAGAATTTTCCTCAGTAACCTTAAGTGAGAACTCAGTGAAATCCAAGTATGATTACTCCTTCCAATGTTTTGTTCTTGGTGCAGTCATATAGTCTTCATTGTTGACCATTTTCAGAACACCCGTCTGAAAAAGAAATCCTCGTGACCCAAGCAAAATGGCATCTTTTCAGAACAGAAAGTTCCAAGTTCACGAATATGAACCCGAGAGCCGATGGGGTCAGAACACTGTAGTATACCTTTCTCTGTTTTTCTCTAAACGGTTTTCATGATGAGTTCAGACAAATAAGTTTCAAAAAACACTTTCACATGGGACTGTCTCATTCATCCGTCTGCTCCATGTTGGCAACCAGACCTCCACTAGACAAGTCTACCCAAAACAAAGCATGTGCTCATTGAGGTTAGTGAGGACTCTATTTGGATAACAAGAGCTTAATCGTTTCAATCTTTAAAAAATGAAACAGCAGTTTTTGGAGGCGTCTAATTTATTTTGAGTGTCTTTTCTCATCCTGGATGGCCCTCCTCCTCTAAAACTGGTTCTCATTTCCCCAAGTTCTTGCTGTGCTCTGAAACCTCCCCGTCCTCGGTGAGGCCGGCTCGGCCAAAGTCGGTCGGCAAAATCAATCTCTTTGGAAATGGAAGCCGTCTGGAGCGCCCCAATTTTAACGACTTCGGTTTGAACTGAAGAGGAGTTTATTGCCTCTCTAGTCCCTTTCCCTGTGGCAGTAAATTACCAACGATTAAAGAGCCAGCTTCCCCTTGCCCCGTTGCCCCCGCCACTCCTCTTCACTCCCAGCAAAAGGAAAGAAAAAAAAAAGCTCCCCAAAGCACAAAACCCGCCACCAAGGCAGCAGCACTGTGGTAATTTCCCAAGGCATTATGATTGATAATGATCAGCAGAGCGTGGGATAATAGCTCCCCTTAATTTACCGGTCCCTTTGAAGGGTTAAAATATGGCAGATGTTGATAGCTGACACTCCTTGCTAACAGGAAAGATACATTGCTGTGGGGCCCACTTCGAGGCTTTCCCTTCCCTGCAGCTGTCTGTGTCGAGCTAATTGTATCCACTTGTTTAACCTCGGGGAACGTCTGGAGGGGACCCAGTGCCACAAGGGTACCTTTTTTTTTTAACGGTCATTTCCTCTCTGGTGTAACTTGCATGACAGTATGTGACAAGCAGAAATTAATGGGGACACTGCTGTGCCAATTCCTCCTGAATTGCTGACACTGGCTACAGGCTGCCTGCTTGCCACCCAGCCAAGACCTCACATGAAACATGGCGAGGGGCCCACAGCGCTATTCACCAGCAAGCCAGCTGGTCAGTGATGAGAGGATCCGAAACAATGTGGGGCGCACAAACCGGGAAGAAAATGCGCTCCAAACTGCGTCAGACCGAGGAGGTAGCCTTTGCTGGGAGTTAATGTGCCGGTCTATTTTCCCGAGTGGCAAACTGCAGGATTGAGTCCTGCAAGTCCTCGAGATATGAGAAGGATTCCTCTTCCAAGGCCTTCCTTCGAAGGTATAAGTTAGGAGAGCAACATCAGGCAAAAGGAAGCCACGTGAGATTCATCTCCAAGGAGTCTTTGCTAGCAGGCAGCTTCCAGGAGGGCCTAGGAGCCAACAGGGTATCTCTTGCCTCTAGCTAACTACCATAGTGCTGCCCAGTTTAAAAATTCTATGCATGGGGTACCTCTTTCACTCTTTCTCCCACATACAAGCGCATACATAAAAGAATCTCAAGTTCAAGCCCATTAATTGCCTGCAACGTTTTGCAAGACTGGGGAATCTGCCCCAACCTTAGCAAGACCCACTTTCTCCTCATACTATAAGCAGGAATCAAACTCTGCCGGTGGTCACTTAAAATAGTGGCGCCGTTATAGATTAGGCCTTGCCGATTTCAGCTCAGACGAACAAATGAAGGCACTTAATTAAAAAAAGAGAAAAAAGGCACAGCGGAAGATCACCTAACCACAATCTTGTGCATGACACAAAAGTCAAGTTTTAGGAAAGAAAATGGAAAGCTGTAGCGGGAAAGTCACATTGGTAAGCATTTTATGAAAATCTGTGAAGGTCTAGGGGTATTTAAAAAATGACACAACGAAGAGGCTTCCCAATTTTGCGTCTGGGCATGGCATGGAATAAAATTTTGGTGGCTCTGAAGTGGAAGATGACCTCATAAAAATAACAATCTATTCAGTCCACTTTTTCTTCCCTCCAAAGTTTTAACGTGTGTTAGTTAACGTGAAAATGCAGCTAGTTTCTGAGAACACAAGAAGGACTTACAGCAACCGGGAATTTAGCAAATGAACAATGTGAAGGTTTTGGTCTGAGTTAGAAAGTCCTTTTGTTTTGCAGGGGGGGTGGGGGGTGGACGACAGGGAAAGAGAGTAAATTAACCTGCAGCATTACCGGGCTGACCCTGGGGAGAAAGAGGACATGCGTTCCCACTTCCAAGAGGGCTTTCAAAGCAACCATTAGTGTGGTGGCCTCAGAATGGTCATTCTTTGGTCACAAAGAGTTAGTTACAGGGACAGGCAGTCTATCTTTTCACCCACGAATGGAATTTAAAAAATTCTCCAACTTGCTCTGGCAAAAAGCATAAGATCACAGGGAGAATAAAATGGTGTGCATGCCGGCTTCCACCAGATGAAGACTCTGGAGACGGCTTTTGTGGATGGGCTGTTATTTCTGTAAACATAATCTGTGAGAGACCTACTGAATTTAGGAAAGGTTTAAAATGTTCCTGACTCAAAATGGCATTCAGGCCTGGACAAGACACAAAACAAGATGTCACGGAAGCGGAAACGCCAGTTTCTCAAACGCACTTCTCAAATATACTGTTGAGATAGTATACAGTGTGACCTGGGCCTTTTTTAAATGTCCGGTGCCAACAGAGTCTTTAAGGACCCCTACCTTCTGGTCACAAAGTAGTATTTTAAGGAAACTTTAAATACTTCAAATCTATAGGGCGCTAAGAACATACTGTGTAAGTAATAGGTCCTTTCTGCCAAGACCATTGTGGCAACATCCATGAACAGGAATCCCATTCAGCTTCAGACGTTCCCGCTTACGTGAAAACTAGATGGTGTGAACTGGAGTCTCTCAAAACGGAGCCTTTGAATATTAGCAAAGACACGTGCATGTGCCGTCCTGAGCTTGACGTGTGGTGGCTACAGCTTCCCCAGCGGCTCTGCAGACCGTTTCTGAGCTCCCAAGTTTTTTCACACTATAAATATCCAATTTAACGATACCAGGAGGAGTAACAGAATTCTGTACATGGACCTTCATGTCCTAGATACATTTTAGAAATGTGTATTTTTAGGTTAAAGCGGGGCTAGCTGTCCTTAATAAAATAGCCTCTCTTGGCTCACGTGCCACACTGAAGTGGTCAGAGGCTGCGTGGCTTGTCACAGGCTCTCCAACAGCACACATGTTCGACGTGAGAGGGAACCGAGCCGTATTTTCAAAGGCCATCCACAAGCAGCTGGATATAACACACGTACAGGTTTCCCAGCCCTGCCTGATGCTTCCTCAGGCCTCTTATCAGAACAAGAAGAATAGAGATCTCTGTTACGGCTTTCCTGTGGCAAGCACAAGACAAGGCGATGGTTTTCCAGTCCATTTCCCCTGGCAACATGCTCATCAATCACCAGAGGCTAGGACTTTGTTATTCTGACTGGAGGAAAGAGAGCTCAGTGGTTTCTGCCTGAGTGAAAGGGGACTCTGTCCCACCCGATGTTGCCTCCACCTTTGACGGCTTTGGGTGCAGAGGCAGAGCTGGAACCCAGCTACTGGCCCCGTGTACAGATGGTTCAGTCCGGAATGAAAGCTATTCTGAATGTGTTTGGTGATGCCAATTGTCTAAACCCAACACAGAGACTACCGAAAAGCTGCGGGGACTTAACTTGCTGCTAACAGTGCATCCTCATCAGTTTTCATTTACCATCATCCACACCATGTTCATGTTCATAAGGTCAAAGGGCCACAATGGGAGAGGACAACAGACTTCAAGGAAGACAGTGAAAAAAGCTTGAAAAATAATAAACATCCACTTAAATTTCCTTTGTCTGGCATCACTCCCTCCCCGTGGCCCCCGCTTTTCCCTCCTTTAATTTGAAAGAAATGTAGGTCATCTTCGGGTGGATAGTGGAGTTATTTGTGTTATTGTAAGGGCAAGTGCATGTTATGAAGATTGCTGTTAGCATTCTGAGTCTCAAATCAAATACGCATACTTTATTCCTTCAGGGAAAACTGGTAAGACATCTGACAGTCCTTCATTACACTAATTCTGCATTCACAATACCTTATCTATTCATGGGCTACCTCCCAGTACAGGCCAACACAGGTTGGAAAAGAAAAGTTCCTGTTTTAGCAGACACAGAGTAATGCATATGCCTAAAAAGCCTTTGATTAGCTGTATTATATAACTGTTATGAGCTCATTTTAAACAAGAGGACTGAGAGTCGATTTCAAGTAAAAAATATGGAAAAGCTAAAGATTATTAAAGAAACCACACCAGAGCCTGCCACTGTAGTAAAAATAGGCTTGTAACCTTACTTTGTTCTACATGCAGACATGAATTTACAAGTTCACTACTCACCAGCAACTGCTTCCATTTATAATCTAGTGAAATTTCTCCACAGCCCAGTTCTACTAAATGGTCGAATGCCAGGAAGAGCAGAGATAGTAACAATGGTGTCAGTTTTATTAGAAAACCTATCGCATTTTTTCTAGTTTTCAATGTTTGCCATTTTATTAATATTAGCACCAATAAAAATGCACTATATGTTTTAAATATACATACACGTTATTTTTACAAAATATGTCCCACTGTATTGTCTAACAGCAAAGGGAATGATGCTATGCTGCTAAGTGTTATGTCAGGCTCTGAAGACAGTGTGTGTGCAGAGGTAAGAACTTCAACTTCTCTGTAATAAAAGGCATTCTCTACAAAAACGAATGCTAAAACAACCCTGTCAGATACAAATATTAGGTTAAATATTATGAAAACACTACTTTTTGTAGGGCAAAAGCAGTCGACTATTGGCATAGGGCTTAATGTAGTAACAGTACATGCTCATTTTAGACCACAAATATAAACGATCCATAATACCTCAACAGAGACAGACACTACTAGTGTCTTGGTGTATTTCCTTTTAGTTTTCTGTGCATGTATTTGAAATGTATTTCAAAATTAAGGTCATATTTTATATACAGTTTGGATCTCCTTCTTTTGGCAATTATTCTTCAAAAACAAGTTATTTTGAAAAATCATTCCTTTAAATGAATTTTCATAATTTATTTACTCGTCTCCTATCACGGTACATTTTGATTTTTAATGTCCAATTCTCTGGTTATTTGTGAGGTTGAATACCAGTCATTGTGTCATACACGCCTTTCTTTGCCCATCTGGCTGTGCTCCTTCTTCCTGTCTGAACTGGAAAGTTTTCTTTTTCTTATTGGTTTGTAAGAGCTTTTTGTATGTTAAGGATATTAAACCTCTGGCATAATTTTTGCAAACATGTGCCTTTTAGTTGTAATATTTTAAGTTTAAAATTTTATAGTATAATCTATAATGATTTCTTGTATGATAACATCCATTCTTTTTGCTTAGAAAATTCACGTCTACTCCCAAGTCTAATATTTGCTTATATATCATTCTATTCATTAAAAAAAGTAAGTAGCAGCTCTACTCACACATACTTTTTGAAATTATAAAGTGTTTAGACCATACGAGAGAACACTTGCTTGATATCCAAAGCCGAAAGTGCTGCCCTCAGCCTCCTAACCAGCACTAAATGTTACTGAATCAGGCCTGTTTCTAGCAAATTTACAAGCGAACTCAGCTGTCTCTTTTCTAAGGAAAGTTTCCTGCCGTACAAAGGGTTACCTCTGAACAGTATCTCCATTATTTCACCCATGACTCCATTCCTAATTTTCTGTTTTCTGGCAGCTGCTCTCTAACTTACAAATAATGTGTGTCTTTGTTTAGAGTTCCTTAGAAAAACTGTATATTCTAAATGTGGAAGAAAGCTCAATTTATTTTACTTTGAAACCTGAGAAATCAATAACATGAACCATATGTTAATTATGGAACTTGGTGATAAATAAAGTAAGAGGTCCTGTGAGACTCTGGTGGCGAGAGTGATGGCGAGGCTGGACCAGAAAAGCAAAGGGGCTCCCTTCTCTCGATGTGTGATGCTCTCGTAAATCTCTCTGCTTGGGAGCACACCGAAATGCAGCTCTTTTCTTAATTCTGTCTACTGTAGTTTATACCTTACTTTCTCCCCAGTTCCTGAGTGTGTTCATCGAGATCTTACAGTGATGACGAGATGTGTTATCAAGGGCTGCGAAGACAGCAGCGACATTTAGAACAGACGAAGTCAAAGACAAAACGTCACCAACATTTTTGTCCCTGTACGTCATTTATTTGCATTCATATAGTGTTGCACTAGAGACAGCAATCAACCCATCTTTAATGTCTGGTTTGAATATTAAAGAATTTTAGGATTATACTAAATTGCTGTGATTAGAGTAATAATCGTAATGAGGGAACAAGAGTCAGTAATGTAATGTTTCTGATATTTACACTTAGCATAATCACATGCTTTTTAAAAAGTTAATTTTGGAGTTTATTGCAGGACACAAAGCTCTACTTTTTCCCTGGGACTCAGTCAATCAATTCTCTTGTCATCATGAACCTATTTTTTGCTCTTCATATACCCCACCCATCTGATGCGGAATATTCTCACAGAAGGGGGAGGAGAGGGAAACAGGGCCCTCGCCTAGATATAGCATTCACACTATCTTAGTCTGAACCGACACTTCAGGTCTTCGGCTGTGGATGATAATGAATCTCTCGAGTCCAGATCCGAACGTTAAAATGTGATATATTAGTAAAATTAAAATGCTGACAGCAGCAATTCAAATGTTCTTTCCATGCTAACCATATCCTCAGAACATCTCCTACCGTGGATAACTGATTCCGGATCAATCAATATCCGATTGCTGAACACAGACTTAATTAATGTTCAAGTTCCTAAAGTTAATTCACAGTAGAACTTCTCCTAGGCCCCGTGGTCCCCAACTCCTGCTATGTTCTACTTTAGCCTTCCAATCTGAAAGTGCTGTGACTAGACTAGAATAGAATGATAAATATTTCTTTGGTTTTGTCCAAGAAAGGAAAAATGAACAAGCATGGTCAGGGACAACAGAGAGCAATGGTAAACATAAAAATCAACAAAGCTACTAGTTTATATTTGTTAAAGGCTTAAAACCACAAAGGGAAGAAATGTGAGCAATCACAGCTTCTAGGACACAAGCCTCAAAGGGGGTGAGTGCCTGAATACTATGTTTGGCTGCACTGTTGTCAATGCTAAAAATCTATGACTATCATCCACTTAAGGTTCATATGGTTTTGGTTTCTCTTCTATAAAACAGAGTCAGGAATTCTGACCAGTAACACTTGCAAGTCTGGTAATGGCTTACTAATTTAAGATCACAGAGAACTATGAAAACGTAAGTGAAATGGAACAGAAAGCATCTTTCAAAGGTCACATCATGAACGCTTTTTTTAAACGAATAGATTTCTGGGTGGCCTAAGAATTTCTCGTTGGAATTCTCTATTCCTACGTGACTTCTCTTCATTCACATTAATGAGTTAGCATTTTCCAATAGAACATATTAAGGATTAAAACTTCAGTGCTTTTAAACAAGCATCAGATGCTGGTGACTGTAGTTAAAATGCCACACCTGACTTCACCTGGTTTGGGGTTAGCACCTACCGAATGGCTGAGGCTACCTATGCACAGGCAAGCAAATGCTCTACAGGTCTGAGTTGTCTTCGAATGTAAGGGACATGCTCTCCATTTCCCAGTCATGTCATCTGAACGTACTAGAAACTCCTCCTGAGGTTACATTAGGGTTGGGAAAGGGTGCAGGCAGGGCTGTGGTGCTCATGGCACCCCAAGTGGGGGTTATGCAGCTGAGTCACTGGCCACACTTGGAGAAAAAGGGCGTCATGTTTACCTAATGTCATTAACCTTTTATTAGATGGTAACTCATTTTTGCAAAATGTTGAGTTTAGTCTATTTACCAGACATCCAAATTAAGCTTATCATTGTATGGTAGTAGCCAGAGATTTTAGAGATTAGATTCATACTTGATTATTTCTAATATTTGAGGAATTATCTTTTATTCCCTTAAAACTTCAAGTTTCACAGTGTCCAGATTCTTGGCAACAAGGCTGTGATTTGCATCTAGGAGTCCCAAATTCAGGTCAAACATTCCTTGTTTGCTTTTAGGAGAATTTTGCTCTTTTGAGTGTGATGGTAAGGAAGAGAAGGAGCAGAATGATAGTAATCGCTGCAACATTTCACATGCTGGAGATATTTGATTCTCATGGCTGCCATAATGGGGTTGTCAGGCCTTCCTTACCAACTGTTTGCAAAAACACCTGTTCATTCAAATATTTACTAGCACCAGTAATGATTTTCTTATCTGCAATAAAAGGATTCATTCTTTTATATTTTTTAGGAATGAGGAGTAAGATATTGGGTTGGCCAACAAGTCTGTTTTGTTTTTTACATATCATAAAAGACACATTTCTCATTTTGACCAATAATTTGATTGATTTAGATATTTTGAGTATGCGGCTATCTCCCATGTGGTATAATGTTGATCATTCTCAATTAATGTCTCCATTTGATCACTATCCACTTCAACTGGTCTACCCGACCATGGAGCATCGTCCAGCAGGGACTCTCCAGCACAAAACTTCACAAACCACCCTTTGACACGTTTGATCAGTCACAGCACCTTCTCCATACACTGCACAAATCTTTTTTTGTTTGTGTTTCACTTGCATTTTTACCTTTCTTGAAATAGCAAAGCACAACATGCTGAAAATGTTGCTTATTTTCTTCCATCCCCAATATTAAAATGGCTACACAAAAGTTCAACAACTTTAATTTTTTTAAATGCACACTGATATGACAGCTATCACAATAAAATCTAACAAAACTGTTTTGAATGAAGTTGAACACAACTAAGTGCTGCTACTAGAGCTACCTTAAGGAGAAAACCAAATGGACTTTTGATCAACCCAACACTATCTTAGATAACTGATGGATACTTTCTCTACATGCCTTTAACTCATTTAAAATTTAGTGGCCCTGGTCTTGTAGCTCAGTTGGTTAGAGCATCATCCCAATAAGTCAAGGCTATGGGTTTGATCCCTGGTCAGGGAACATACAAGAATCAACCAATGCATGCATAAATAAATGGAAAAACAAATAGGTATTTCTCTTTCGCTCTCTCTCTCTCTTTCTAAAAAAAAAGAGTCAATAAATAAAAATTTTAATGATTGCAATTTGTTAACAATTGCTCTAGTACAATGGTGTTTTCTTAACTTCCAAACTCACAGTACATGTGGGATTCTGAAATTTCTGGATGAGAATGCTAAAGATCAAATCAATATATATAGGAGAGTATTTTCAATTAGATTTGAAAAAGCAACTTATTTCTTTGAAACTGCTACTTCTGAAAGTGGAGAATAAGAACTTTGCACACAATGGTGAGTGGCTGGAATCTTATTTAAGTTTTCAAAAGTGTGTGACTAACCAAATCATCTTTTCAATATAGACTCCTGAGAGATGAGAATGGGGTCTAAGATTCACAGCATCAGTCAATCTCTTCACTGGACTTGGCTTCTCATCTTTAGTATAAAACATATTGAATACAGTCCAACACTGGAAGAGAACAATGTCTGGAATTTAGTTAAGTCTGTGCTGTATTAGAGGACACAAACGCTTTTTGTTCTAGCAAAGATCAATTGCTGGCTTTAGACTTTATCTAAACCAAACCAACAAAGCAAATCCTTAATTACAATATGGATAATCCCACAGAGTCCCTGTCTGCCATGAAAAACTAATATGGAAGAGCCAAGTGGATGTGTCGAGATACGATATGCCCTCCACCAATTTTTCTATCGCGTGTGTATATGAGATCTATCCTTGAAAAAGCAGTTTGTTCACCTGTATAATGGGAATATGGATGCCTACATTTCAGAGTTAATCAGAAAGTTAAAGGTAAGACCTAGCATAGTTACCAGCACTTGCTTACATGGTCTGTTATATTCCAAACAGTACGCTAGTACTGAAGATAAGTAAGAAACTAGAAGTCTGACTGCAAAGCTCTTACCTTCTAGTTGGGAAAGATAAAAAACACACATAAAAATTAATGAAATTAATGAGCTCAGTCTTATGAAGAAGATAAAATAGGACAAAGTGGTGTAATGTGGTAATAAACCATCACTAACTGTTGAGCTTCAGCTGAGATGGTCAGAGAAGGAACCACGAAGATAGGACATGAGTTGGGGGCTAGCTAGAATGATAAGTAGACATCCTACTTGTGGGGCTTGGGGGACAGAGGCGTGGAACATTCCAAACAGAATGAACAGGAAGTACACGCTGCACTGGAAGTACGCTGGACCAAGAGAAAGGAAGCAGGTGAGGCCGAAGAACGGTGAACCAGGAGAAGGGGGGCGGCGGCAGATCGGAGTTTGGAGGGTGCGGGAAGAAGGAGCACCAGATCACGCAGGCTTCATGATTCTATCCTACGGGCCACAGGCAACCTGGAGAAAAGTTTCCAAGGGGGACACAACACTTTCATTTATGTTGTCACAGCACTGTCATGCAGAGGGTGACGGATGAAGGGACAGAAGTGGAGCAGCACGTGGAGTTAGGAAGCTGGTCTGATGGGCTGGGCTGCAGCCTCAGCAATGAAGACACTGAGAAGTAGACTGGGGGTGTTTCTGGAGCATAAACCCGAAAGTACTTGCTAATGGGTTGGAGAAACATAGTTAGGAAAGCAAGAAACCAGAAGTGATGCCTAAGTTTGGGGCTCAAACGACTGGGCAGATCGGGAAGGCTTGAGTTAGGGAGAAAATCCTTGGGCAATGTTTTGATGAAGAGATTATCAAATGCTTGGTTGACTGTAATGCATTTAGAGCGTGCGGAAGGGTCAGGTGGGACAGTAAATGATATATGAAGATTTTGTCCTAAATGCCATCGGCCAGAAAGTGTAGACAGGGAAGAGCAGAGAACCGAGGGTGAAGCCTTGAATGTTCCAACATTTAGAGGAGAAGAGTCAGAAAGGAGACTGTACCCAGGCAAGTTTGGGCACATGCTAAACTTAGATGAGAACTATCTGTCTTCTAAGGCCGAGCATCGCTCGGCTGTCACCGTGGTGATACAGGCTGGGTATACACTGCCAGTAACTTTTTAATGGGCTCTACAAACAGATTAGATGCCTAAGGTGAGAAAGCACTTCCTCAAGAGACTCCTACTTAGCTTGATCAGAATGTCATTTGCTTATTTTCATTAGTCATTATTTATTTTAGTGAGTCAGTCTAGCAGTACCTTTAGAAAGACACTAGCGTTTATTTAACTCCTATTTCCTTTTAGAAAAACAACGAAACCACTAAATAACTGTTAGAGTTTGTTATTACATAATTTTAGATAAATGTATTTGCATATTTCTGTCCTCCTCCTTCTGATACGAATTCAGCTACGACAAGGGCCTGAGAAATTGCTTAAGCACGCGTTTCTGGGAGAAAAG
Organism: Carollia perspicillata; assembly: GCA_004027735.1. Lineage (NCBI taxonomy): Eukaryota > Metazoa > Chordata > Mammalia > Chiroptera > Phyllostomidae > Carollia > Carollia perspicillata. The sequence goes on along the minus strand of PVKM010007961.1, from coordinate 28,419 downwards.
GCAAAATCTAAATGATCTAACAACGTTCTCCCTGGAGAAGCTTCTCGAGTTATTGTAAGTTACCACAGGGGTAGCGACCTTCCTCTCTACCTCCTCCTAAATTCGGGTTAACTCAGTGTTGACTCGCTTCCAGTCATCTCTCCTACTGGAGCTGGTGGCTGATCGCTGGCCCTGCTATGATTTAACCCTCTAGCTGCTCTCAGACTGGCTGCTTAGCTTTTGCTTAGCTACATATATGTTGTTCCTCTTTTTACAAATCCCCTTGAATTCTGTGTATGTGTGGGGTCGGGGAGGATATACGCAGGTAAGGGTGTGTGTGAGGGTCTGGTTGGTGTGGAGAAAACATTTCCTTTGAGTCAAAAGACCATTTGAAGCTACCTTTCCACCGAGAAATCCTAGGTTACATTCCTGATAAAAGTCCAGATGCCTGTTTTTGAGAAAACAGAATGCTTCTAAGCACAATAGTTAATATACTACGAATAATGTAATTTTATAAGGCATAATAAGGGTCTGGAATGTGCATAAATCAATTGAGTAAAACATTATCAATCTTATAAAACATAATCAATCTTACAAAATGCTGAGCTGATATGGGAGGGGAGTGAAACTAAAATGAAAGACTCCTAGGACTCAGGCTGGGGAGAGCCTAAGGCAGAGACTGAAGAGGAAGCTGAGACACTAAGCCTAGGAAAGTGCTGTGTGTGTGTGTGTGTGTGTGTGTGTGTGTGTGTGTGTGTGTGTGTGTGTGTGTGTTGAGAAGGAGAGAGAGGGGTAGTGGTGAAGGTGGTGGAGGAGGAGACAGTGAAGAGAAAGGGTATGCGTATGGGGAACACAGGATCTTGAGTATCAATAAAAAATAAGCGGTCTGGCCCTGGCCAACCTGGCGCAGTTGGAGAGCAGCGTCCTAGGACTGAAAGGTTGAGGGCTCGGATCCCAGTCAGGGCACATATTAGACGGTGGGTGTGATCCCTGGTTTGGGTGCGTATCAGAAGGAACCAATCTATGCTTCTCTCCCACATCAATGTTTCTCTCCCTTCCTCTTTTTCTAAAAACAATGAAAAAAAAGTCCTTGGTCCTTGGGTGGGGATTAAAAGAAAATAAAAAAAATAAAAAGAAAACAACTCTGGGAAACCGCTCTGGCCCGCTCAAAGCCTTAAGAGATCCCACTATAGGACCGAACGACTGGAAGACACGCTGCTATGAGTTGAGGCCCATCTTCCAGTAAACGACAGCCAGTGAGGTCTTTTGCGCCAGAATTACTGTTGTTACAACATCGCACTTTGCTTACTAAAATTAATTTCATTAAACAGTCTTCTCAGGCATCGTTCACACATGTAGATTCTTTCCAAATTATTTCATGTTACTATGAAAAGTAGTGCGCATTAAGTATCAGGAGAGATGTGTGTGCGTGTATTTTAAAAAACATGGTCTCCTCAGTTACTCCAGTCATGATATTAGATTGAAAAGAATTTCCTTCCAGGATCCTTATCATTATTGTGGAGTAGTACTTGTTCTTTGAATTTCTTGCCTTGTTTTTAAGATCACCTTATTATGCAACATCTGCTCTGAATTTCAAATGCGATAAACAGAGTATGAGTGTCGGTGGCAGATGGCTAATGACCAGCAGCCACAGGGCATTCAAGCCTGCCTTGTTTTCTGAGGAGCGATATTTTCATGTTAATTTGCTCTGTGTCCTGCAAAGATGAGACAAATCACCTGCTCATAATTCAGGCAAAGTGGAGACCACCAGGAGCAGAGAGGGGCCATGGCTTGATTCCTTTAGGGTGGGAGGAGAGACGGCTCTGGGACACTTTCCTCATCTGCAGTCCAGGGGACCAGTCACTTTGCATTATGTCAGCTCGACAGAGATGAATCAGCCCCAGGCATCCCATGATGACATCAGAGCCACTGTTTACTGCAAGCAGATATTATTCATGAAAACAGATATTTCCCAGAGGCAGAGAACAGGTGCTATTAGGAGTGTGTGTCAGCCTCTGAAGTCTGGGTTTTGTAAAAGAGACCTAATAGTACATTTTATCTCCTAATGAAACTATTAACAACCAACAGAAATCTCTAAGAAACAGTCAACAGAAGATAAAATGAAATCTAATTCACAGAGAAAATGACCCACCAGACACACAAACCTTGAGCTTTTTAGCCTTCTCAAGCCCTATGTCAAAGAGGCATAAATAAAATATAATTTCTGTTCTACCACTGAGTCATCTGAAGAGGCAACATGGTCTTGAGCTAAAAGAATCCCGCCCTGTTTTGAAGAGGTAGCTGATGTTTTGTGTGACTGTTCAGGGTCTTCAAATCAGACTTGTGAAATTCTGGTGCCAATTTCATCAAACATGTTACATTCACAGAATGTCCAGAGACTATCAAGTTCTTAAAAAGCTAGCTTATAAGGTAGTCGATAAACCAGGTCATACACTAACATAGATAATGAACAGCATCAAGGGAAGCCTAAGTACTGAAACGACAGTCCAGTACAGCGGGCACAACATTTGGAAAGCCTGGAAAACACTGTGATTTTGTACACGAGTCTCTCCCCGCATACACCCGGCCATGTAGTAGTTCTGTGTGGGTAGCAGTTACAAATGACTAAGGACCAAGGGGAAGGAATTTGTGTACAGTTCTTGTTCTTTCTGATCCTTTGTCATAGGGTGGGAGATAAAGGCATGAAAGAGAAAAAATAACAATCTGAAAGCCCCCATTTTTCATCATAAGGTCCCCATATATAAAAGGCACCAAATAAGCAAAGATATTGATAATTTCTCATGAACTCTAAAAGAATAACTTAGGGTGCCAATTTTTGCCTCCTAAGTTTAATTAAACATGGAAGTCCAAAAAGATAACATCAAATCTCCAATGACCAAATAAAAATCAGAGAGCAAAAGCAATGAATTCTTCCAAAATTAAGTAGATCAAAAAATAACTTCTGAATTAGAAAGAGGAAAGCAAGATATGCCAATGATAAGCCCGCAAGGCAAAATTTGGTATTTGTTGGTTTCACATAGGAAGCTTCTTTATACAAAGGTGCCCCTCAATGTAATGGATATACCTCGGGGCCTGAAGAAAAGATATGAAAGTGAACAACAATTAAAATAAAAAAATATTGAAGAATGTGATGAAAACCTCAAGGTAAAGTATGAGTAAGATGTATATATGTGCTTATTTTTTTAATAAGTAGTATTTTAAAATGGTGGGAAGAACTGCCTATGATTTTATTTTATTCTTATGAACCTTGCAATAACAATTTTCAGTTCAGGACTATACCCTTAAATGCTTAGTCTGACATGAGCACTATGTAGTAATTACAAGGTTTTTCCCAGGAGTTCAACCAACTACCAACCTTGATAAAAAATGCTCCTGAGTGATTTTCTTTAAAAAAAAACCCAAGCAGGGGAAACAAAAGAAAAATAAACAAACGGGACATCAAACTAAAAAGTTTTTGCTCAGCAAAGGAGACCATGGACAAGATAAAAAGACAACCCACGGAATGGGAGAACATATTAATCAATACATCTGATAAGGAGTTACTATCCAAAACCTATAAAGAACTTACACACTCAACACTACCACCACCACTACCACCACCACCACCAACAATCCATTAAAAAATGGGCAAAGGACCTGAACAGAAACTTCTCCAAAGAGGACATACACATAGCCAATAGACATCTGGAAAGATGCTCAATGTCACTAATCATCAGAGAAATGCAAATTAAAACCACAGGGAGATATCACCTCATACCTGTCAGAATGGCTACCATCGATAAATCAACAAACAGCAAGTGCTGGTGAGGTTGTGAAGAAAGGGGAACCCTCTGCACTGTTGGTGGGAATGCAGACTGGGGCAGCCACTGAGGAAAGCAGTGTGGACATGCCTCAAAATATTAAAGATGGATCTGCCTTTTGACCTGGCAATTGTAGTTCTGGGACCCACAACACTAATTTAAAAGAACATAAGCACCCCTATGTTTATTGTAGTGTTATTTACAATCACCGAGATATGAAAACAGCCCAAATGTCCATCTGTAGATGAGTGGATAAAACAACTATGGGACATTTACACCATGGAATTCTACTTGGCTAGAAAAAAGAAGAAAGTTTTACCCTTTGTGACAGTATAGATGGACCTGGAAAACACCACGCTACGTAAAATAAGCCAGTCAGAGAAAGACAAATACTGTATGATTTCACTTATATGTGGAATCTAATAAACAAAATAAACTAACAGCAAAACAGAGACAGACTCATAGATAGAGAGCAGGATGACAGCAGTTGGGGGAGGGAGATGAGGCGTGGAGGGATGGAGCGAAAAGGGACTTAGGAATGTGGACAGCAGTGGTGATTGCAGGGGGCAGGGGAGTACAAGGAGGTTAAATGGTGATGGAAAATACAATAAAAAACCCCATATTTAAATGAACTTGGAAAACCGTTATATGTGTACACTGGGAAAATAAGCCCATCATGGGCTCTTTTCCAACAAACAGGCTGATGAAAACTGGTACTGAACACAAAGATTTTACCTATAATTATCTAGTCAGATACTATGGGGCATTCCAGTTTTAGCCAAATACTGCCCACCCAATGTCATTACGTCCTGAACACGCACTAGAACACTGGGCATGTCCGTGGGCTAACAGGTAAACAGTGCCACAGAAAACACGGTAGGAGGCAGGTGGTCGAGGAAAATTCCCTTAGTCTAAATGACCTGACAGAAGTCTTTTCTAGATTTTGTTTTACATCTATTTCATGTTAAAATATTTTACATTTTTATAATTATTTTGCAACATGGCATGTGTCGATTTTTGCCAGACATTGTCCATAGTAATATCTATGATTTTGAAGAACATTTTAGAAAATATTTTGGTACCATAATGCAAAAAATCAGCTCTATCCGTGCTTACTGATAAGTTTTTTAACCTGAAAATACACCCTGAAGTACATAAATAACCACAGAAAATGTGCAGCACATGCTTCTGTGTGTACTTTAGCTCTTCCCTTATACTCTAAGGTCCTCGAGTGTAGGTTGATGACTAATTCAGTTTCATGTCCCCGGAGTGCCTAGCACAGAACTCTCCCTGTAAATAGTCAATCAATATTGGTACTTGTATATTCAGAAAAATACTCTTATTACAACAAAGCATTCTATATAAAGAATCCAATTTGTGTCTCCAGTAGGTTGTTCACAATAACAATATTCTCTTGACATTAATAACTGAGATGTTTCACAAATGAGCCTACATAATGAAATATTTGTGTTTTCTGGTTATGTGCTTAAAATGTTCAATTAGCCAGAATCTCAACTAGCCAGAACCTCCTATTGGGTTGCTCAAAAAGTCTGTGTGTTTTTTTCCTACAATAAGAAACACATTTTTCATTTTCACCAGTAACTTTACTGACCTGGATATTTTGAGTATGTCAGCTATCTCCCATATGGTATTATGTGATGGTCCTCCATTAATGCCTCAATGTGATCACTATCAACTTCAACTGGTCTACCCGACTGGGGAGTATTGGCCAAGGAGAAATCTCCAGCACAAAACTTCGCAAACCACTTTTGACACATTTGGTCAGTCATAGCACCTTCTCTACATACTGCACAAATCCTTTTTTGCATTTCAGTTGCATTTTTACTTTTCTCGAAATAATAAAGCATAATATGCCAAAATGTTGCTTATTTTCTTTCATCTTCAACATTAAAATGACTGCACAAAATTTCACCAATTTTGATAATAACTGGATGCGCCCTGATATGACAGCTGTCACAATACAATCCAACAAAACTGTTACGAATGAAGTTAAAGACAACTAAGCACAACTAGAGCCATCATATGGAAAAAAATAAACGACCTTTTTGGCCAACCCAATACTTGGCAGATATTTATCCTGCAGTCCAATTGTTAAAAAAAGCCAATTACAGAAACAAAAGATACAAGTCAACTTAAAACTATTTGTTTGATGATATTCTAGTGCATTTAAATGATTATTCATATTGTGAATAATAACCTTAAAGGATCACAAACACTCCAGTTACAAAAAAACCCATATTTAATAAGGAAGAAAAGTATATTAGCAAAGTTTAGAAAATGTTGAAAAATTAAGGAAGAAACAAAATGGATATTGTGATTATTAGCCTTTAGATTAGCAAAAAATGTTCAATTAGCCATTAAGATACAAATTACTTGCCTGAAATATTTCAGTTGACCAGAGCTTTATTTTATGATGAAAACATCAATATACCATTAACCCCAAACCTTAAATGACCACAGCCTGTCTCCCGACCTCCACCTCAACCACCTAAAATGGTCCCTGGAGGGACAGTGAGGGTGCTGCCCTGAAGGCAGAAGAAATTTAACAGCCTCTGGAGAAAGCCTCCTGTTCAGCACAGAATGAAGTGAAATTCTTTTTCCTGGAGATAGATAAAAAAACTCAAAACACACTTTTAACAAGTCACCTTGTCAAAAGTTTCTGGTGAGAAGCACCGTCTCCCCCAGCCCCCGCCCTCCATTCCCCAACCAACCCTTGGCTGGGCAGTCGGCCACTCCTCTGCTCTCCATCACCTCACTCTGACAGCAGCCACCTTTCTGCCTGTTCCTCATTTCATCCTGCTTACCTCTCCTTCCCTCAAGAACCGCACCCCCCACCTCACTGCATTTCTGTTCCTGCCGAATGAGGCCTTGGTTTAGCTCCACTCTGGCTTATCAATTATTTTAACCACCAATACATTTGCTAACAATTCCAAAACTCAGCAGCCTCTAACATCCTAGGGTAATTTAATGTGAAGCTCAAAAGATCTAAGTAGGTGGCAATGTATGGTATTAACATATGGCTACCTTCTCTTGCTGCTTAAAAAATAAATATGACCTCCCCAAAATAGAAATTTTGAACTCAGAAATATATCAGAAAGAGCTGATGATTATTTTGTAAGTCTATGCTTAAGCTGTTAAATTGTCAATGTATCTTATTTATTGAGTATCGAAGTATATTAATCAGGGATTTTCAATCAGTGTGCCACAAAAATTTTTAGAACATGCAACACCTGACTATTTAGTCAGGGGCACTGACCTTTTTCTCCTTAGATTGTCAAATTAAAAAAATGACAACAGACAACACAACAATGGCCATCTGGTGTAAATGAATCACAATTATACCTAAGTTTTTGTCAGACTGGCAAAAAGATACTTTTTGGTGTGTTGCAGAATTTTAGCATTAGTTTATGTGTGCCGCGAGATGAAAAAGGCTAAAATAACTGGTTTAAGTCACTGTGTAGGGACCATCAGAAGAATACAAAGATGAACAAATAGGTAAGAAAGATATGGACATAAATAATCACAAGGAAAGGTAGAAAAGTTGATGAAGAGGGAGAGTTATGTAGATCCAGGGCTGTAAGTCAAATGAGATTACAGCCAGCCGCACATGTCGATGGAATGCTATCTAGGGTCGGCCTTGAAGATGTTAAGCAGTGATTGTTGGCAGGCGGGGAGGGGGAGCAAAGAAATGGCAATGAGAAGGAGGGCCACAGAGGCAGGAAATTATGAGCCCCACTAAAAGAAGGGGGATTAGTCCAAGGTGGCCAGAAAAGGGGGCACGTGAAGAGGGGCTACGCTCTGCCCTGCGCGCGGAACATGGGGTTTTGGACAAACTCAAAAAGGAGAGAATAAAGCCACTGGAATAAAATTTGAGAGGAAAGATGGGTGCCAAGGTAGAAGAGGACCAAGAATAGGCAGTTAGAAATACCTACATTTAAAGAGATGTAATGTCCTTGAAATTGCTCAGAAAGAAATGAGACGATTACTGTGCGCCGTATTCTTTTACGAGAGGCAGATGGGAGAAAATAAGTTCTGTATTAGTCTAAAACCAAAGGAATAAATCAAGTTCTAAGTCAGTAATGGGAATACCACCACCTATCATTGAAAGACATTCCTTACTCCATTTAGAAGATAAACTACATTCATCTATTTATTCTTATAAAAATGATTCATTTCTAAACAATGAATGATAAGGTAAAGGGTCTGTTAAAGTCACTTAATCCACAAAAACAAAAGGGTCTTCCTGAAGACCCGCACATGATAAGCATAGATCTAAAAAATCCACTGGGAAGTTCAACTAAGCAGAATGAAGACAGACCAACCACGCTTTTTAAGTAGGCCTTCCCATTGGAAAGCATTTCCAGTCAGTCCACTGCATTTAGCTAGCTGACCTCTAAAAAGTCTGAAGTCATCTTTGAATCCCTAGAGTTTGGGATGGTAGCTGGCACTTGGCTTCCTATAAATGTTTTATTAATGAGAAAAAAAAGGCCTAACACTAGTAGCTGAGATTCACACAGCATGAGTATGTCCTGGAGCCGGGACACAGGTGCTCTACTCAATGCACTCTAAGCAGTGTTTCAACATGTATCTCTCAGAGTCCATGAACCATCAGAAAAAGACTGAGCTGTGTTTACTATACTATAGTTTCCAAGGTTAGAGCCAGATAAGTTACAAGTGGATATTTTTCAGCAAAAGTATTAGAACTAAAGGAGTTTCCACAGAGCCCTAAAATTAATGAACTAGAATATATTCCATTTTTAAATACCCTACTTAGCTATATCAGATATATTTCTCTATACATTGAGTTTCAAAGGCTCTTATTATGGCAATTCTCATAAGGAAGGAATGCCATCACTTAACAGACCATAATAGTGTTCTCTATGACTAGGCAGAAAGGTGATTCTTGGTACCTTTATGGTTTCGGTGGGCACTCCAGGCTCTGGAACTTTATCCAAATAAGTGGTCAAGTCTTGATCAACATGTTCAAACACTAATGTTAGTTTGGTTTCTCTGTCTGTTCGTGACACTGTGCACACGTCAAATAACCTAAAAGAAAAAAAGAAAGAGATACTGAGTAGGTGGCAATAAGCAAAGCAGTAACCCATATGTCTTACACATACCCCTCCATTGGATCAAATAGGAATAAAAGAAGGTCAGTGCTGACCATTCTTGTGATCACATGCAAGCATACCTACCAGGACCTGACACTTTAACGTCAATATGAAAGGTCAGGAGAGAAGCACTTGGTGGCAAAATGCACAGTAGCGAAGAGAAAGCAACAGGACCTGAGTGTGAGAATATCTGCTTGGAGTGTTTCCTTAGTTAATACCTTACGTGGGACTTGCTGATGGAGATAATTTCAAAAACTGCAGACTAGGAAAAATGTTGCTCTTAGCTCACAGTTCTAGAATTATTAAAAAGACCAGCTGAGTATTCTTTGGAGATGCTGGACTCTGCAATGAATTTTTTCCTAGAATTTAAGGTGTTAACAATCGTGCCTGTGAAAATAAGTATGACGGAATATAGAGAAATTTGGTTTAATTCTAGGAGAGCCTTCTCATCCTAGCGAATCAAATAATTTCTCTAGAAAGGGTATACATTTTTGGCTTCAAAATTCGAAATATCATCCTAATCAAAACTGTGAATTTCAAACTTTTTTTCCCCCAGGGATGGGAGAAGAGACTGCATTGGTAAACTGTATCACCCTTAAATGATAAGGACGGATTACCTGATTATAAAAAACTTTATAATCAAGTTTGGGTGGGCAAATTTAATTTCTTTCATAAAATCCTACAACTAATTCAAATTTAAGTTTCAAATACAAAGTTTTCAGTAGCAAAACAATTTTCAAGTCAAAGGCCAACTTTTAATTTCAACCATACACAGCACAATATCTGGTATATAAGATGTTCACAAAATGTCTGAAAATTTAAACCATCCACAAACAAGCTGTAAGTAAACTTCTTGGTAAGAACAATAGAGACACTAAAAAAAGGCTAAAAAACTTCTATTTCTGTTATTTTCTTTCATTTTTAAAAGTTAATAAAACTCTCCAAATAGACTAACTATAAATGTGCACATAACCCAATTACTGAAATGCAGGGTTGACTCTCAATTACCCACTTTGTGCATTACCTCTGTTAAATCGTTAAGTGCAGGCTGGTTCACTATACCACCCTGCTGAATTTCTAGACTACATAGGTCCCACAACATTTGGTACACTTCTCTGTGAACCGAAACTAAACTTAAAAAAACCCTAAACACTGTAAGTTAAATCTAGTGGGGTGAACAGCACCACCAACCACGCACACTTCAAAGCCAGATTTTTAACTATGGGCAGTTTGGGGTGAGCCCTACAATGCCATTAAAATCAATTAAGATCACCTCAATTTCTTCCTTACATGTATCTACTTCCAAATATTCTGAATGCTAAAGTTTTAATAATCTACTTTTAAAGTTAGTTTTTTTCTAAATTCTAAAGTCTTCCAGTGTCACTAATGTGACTTCTTCTGGAATATTATTCTGATAAAATAAAAACTCCTAATTAGTATATTTATTAAAGATTGTACCCTAAGCCATCTGAGTGCTACACTATGAAAAATAATGCCATTATGCATGGATCTAACACCTTGGATATTTATCAAGGCAACTCTTTAAATCTGGCAATTTGAGGTAACTACCATTCACTTATAGGCTCCTGTGAACCATCTTCTTCCCATTAAACCCACACAGTTGGACAGCTTCACTTTTTGCTTCCTTTAGAAGAAAAGGGAGTTCCACAATCACCAAACTTCTTCCTATCTGTTGCTTCTACTTTTGTAATAAAACAAAACAGCGATGAACCAAGAAAAATCAAGAACAAGCATGGGAACTACACCCCTGCAGCTGTGCTTCTTAACTGTTACTTTAAACATGTTTTCCATTATAATTAACTACATACATTAAAATTCGTTTATTCATTATAATTAATTTCCTAAATGCAAACCTAGAGTTTAAAACTGCCTGAGGTCAGCATTGATTTCAGTAACTCCAGTTCTTACAGCACTTAAGATCTTGTCTTTAATGTACAAGACATTTTACTAATTTCCAAAAGGGATATAACTGGAGCATGAAGTGACCACAGAACACTGCTGCACCCAAGTCACCGAAGTCACCGGCTCTCAAACTGTCGCTGTTACCTAACAGCCGCGTTGCTTCATCTCATAAAACCGTTTTCGGACGCTCTTTGTATGGCCCAATTTGAGAAGAACATCTAACCCACCCAAGTTATTCTCCTCAAAGTTATAGCACTTTTCTCAAAATATTAAGACTCACTCTTTTGAGAAAAGGCCCTAATTTTGTTTTATTTTTTATTTTTTCAATTCCAGTCTACATTCAATATTGTTCTGTATTAGTGCTGGGTGTACAGTTTAGTGGTTAGGTAGTCATATACTTCACAAAATGTTCCCCTCGACACTTCAAGTACCCACTTGGCGCTATAGTTATTACAGTATTATCAACTCTTTTCCCTATGTTGTACTTGACATCCCTGTGACTGTTTTTTAATTACTGCTTTGAAAGGCCCTATTTTAATTGGCAAAATATTTTTTTTTAGAATTTATTTATTTATTTTTAGGCAGAGAGGAAGAGAGGGAGGATGTGAAGGAGAGAAACACTGATGTGAGAGAGAAACATCAACAGGTTGCTTCTCCTGAGCACCTGAACCTGGGGCTGGCCCGCAACCCAGGCATAATCTGAGTTGGAATCGAACCTGCAACCTTTCGCTTTGCAGGATGATGCCCAACCAACTGAGCCACACCGACCAGGGCTAAAGTGCAAGTTTTTAAATGTGGAATTTTTAAAGAGTCATGTCACTGCACCAGAGTAAAAACTTCTTATGTAAATTTTAATGTGGATGATTATATATGCATATTCTAGGCTCCAGAAAGAACAGTCTGAGGTAGAAGTGGCTCATGCTGGTTCAAAGGAATAATCCTTTTCTTTAATATGCCATTATTAACTTCATTTGGGAAATGGAGTGTTTACACTCTCTCCAAATTCACAAGCGACATCAAGGGGAACAGCAGTCCCAGGAGGACCTGCAGGGTACCCCCCATTTGGTTCCAGTGCTGGGCGTCCACCTCCTGTACCCCAATGCCCCACAGAAGACATACTGGGAAGTACTGCTCTACACTGAAATCAGAAATTTAGTTTGACTTAACTGTTTAGCAAACATTATCAGGGTAAAAATTAGGTTATATTAGACATAATGGGTAGGAAATACATTTGGAATCAATGGTGATAAATACTAATAAGAATTTTAGAATATAATGTATAGGATGCTGTTTCCCTTATAAAACGACTCCCTCTGGAATGATCCCCAGATCATGTAATAGTCACTCTGGTGGGCAATAAAGAGAAGACAGGCGCACATCTCACACGAAGTAACCAAGCTAAACAAGAACTGAAGTCCCCGATGTCTGGCAGGAGGTTAACAATCTGTAATATACTTATATAAATCATGAGGAATGTGGCCAGGCCGCCTAGAACCCCTCCTTGCAAAACGCAAGAGCCAGGCAGGTCTGAACATTTGAACATAAACACTGGAAAATAACTTCAACTGTACGATTCCTGTGTTGACCAACATCGCCAGACTTTTTAAACTTTTTTTTCACTATCCAGTAAACTAATAAAAACACCATTTCAGTGACTGCATGACTGCAGTTCCATAAGAGAAATGTAATCACTCTGTGTTGAAGATGGGCAATATCTCGGATTACTTTTAGAGGAAATGAAAACTACCATTCACTACTTATCCATTAGAGCTTAGCTTAACGTGACCCAAGTGAATGTTCAAAAAGTAGAAGTGAAAAGGGGTTCTCAGCACTTACTGAGTCTATAGGAATCCAGTTTGGTTGTGAAAACAGCATCTAAAAGAGGCGGATAGATTATCACTTCACTAAGACAGCCAAGCCCCTCACTCCCAGAAAGTAATTCTCTCCCTGTCTCTATTGTCCTGACCCCCAGCTGCAGGGCCGAGAGCAAGCACTGTGGTCCAGCACAGCACACAGCTTTCCAGCTGTCCCAGTGATGTAATTATCTCACAACAAAACATCTCCGTGAATTAACTCTGCATCCTACCCATTGTAATTCCTAATGACTGCTTCCTGTTCATGTTCTCTATTTAACTTGCTATTCTGGATCTATTGCATAGGCAAGTTGTCTTCATCCAACGGACAGGATTACATGCAATAGGTTTGGGATTTCCAAAGATTGTAATTTACAAAGGTCTCCCCCAAACAACATGCTTTGGAAACACAAGCCCTGCCTTTCTATTGTGGTTATAATAAAAGGAAAATCTGCATTATTTGCTGTGATTAAACTCTGACCTGTCACGGGAAGTTCTGTGAGGATTGTTTTCCTGTCGCTTTTTTCCCCATACTCCTAAATGTTTGGACACCATATACTAAGATGTCTGGCGCAGCTGACTAAGGATACTAACCACAATTTTATTTGAACACAGCCTGTCTTTGGAATTAAGAAGAATGTTTTTAAATCTATAATCTCCTCCTTTATCATCCACGAAACACATTCTGTGGCTACAGCTTCCATGCACCAAATGTATGTTCACACATTCCACTACCCTACACTACTAGACACAGGCCGGGGCGTTTTCATTTTGCTCATTAAATAGTGACTGGGGGTGCATTCATTTTCAAGGGACACTCCCTGGTTTAACTCCAGAAGTTTTGCCACCAACGATCATGAACACGCTGCCAGAAGGAAACTGCCATTTCAGTGGCATCCATAAAACAATATCAGCGCCTACCATGGGCAGGTACTGGGTTTGGTTTTAGAGATTCTGACAGACCTAAAGACAGGTATTGTCTTTGAGAGCTTCGCTATCTAGTTGTGGGAGACAAGACTCACATGTAAAACTGTAAGTAACGATATATGGGTATATATTATATAAGGTTGCCCAAAAAGTCCATCTGGCTTTTTCCATAAAATAAAAGACATTTTTCATTTTCACCAATAACTTGATTTGGATATTTTGAGTATGCTGGCTATCCCCTGCATGGTGTAACATTGATTGTTCTCAAGTAATGTCTCAATTTGATCGCTACCAACGTCAACTGGGCTACCTGACCGTGGAGCATAATCCAGCAAGAAATCTCTAGCATGAAACTTCAAAAACCACCTTTGATACATTTGATCAGTTACAGTAGCTTCTCCATACACTGTACAAATCTTTTTTTTTTTTGCATTTCTGTTGCATTTTTACCTTTCTTGAAACAATAAAGCATAATATGCCAAAAATGTTGCATATTTTCTTCCATCTTCAGCATTAAAATGGCTACACAAAAATTCACCAAATTTGGTAAGTTTTTTTAACGCACGCTGATATGACAGCTGTCACAATACAATCTAACAAAATTGTTTCAAATGAAGTTAAAGAATACTAAGTGCTACTAGAGCCATCTAACAGAAAAAAACAAATGAACTTTTCTACCAACCTGAATGTATATATATGTAGTGTCTGCCTTTCTACATTCATTATCTCTTCTGCAAACCATATTCTCATGTTTTGTTGAGGAACTACTCTACCCCATACTCAGGCAATATGGCACTGGGGACATGGGTGCAGGATGGCAAGTAACCTACTCTGGACAAAGTAGGATGATTGATTCAGGGATGGACAGGACCATGAGAATCAGTCCCAGGAATTCTCCTAAAACCACGGGGAGAGTAGAGCATTCTTTATTTTGGGATTATCAAACTTGCAACATATAAGCCTGCAGCTGTTGATGGCTGTCTTTGTCCCTCTAGTGAGCCTACCACTGTGAAAGCAGCCGACACAGAACAGAACCAGAGCAGAGCGGGAATGGGTAAGAGATTCGGACGGCACTGCTTAAGCACCCGGACCCCTGTGCCTGACCTACCCCTGGACTTATTAGTAATGTGAGGCAGCAATGTCACTTTTGTGCTTAACCAGTCTGAGTTGGGTTTCTATGCCTTACAATAAAAAATAGTCCTAAGGCATCTGTCAATATTTTGAAATGATTAAATGACTGAAACATCAATATCTGACCTTCAAATACACTTCACAGGAGCGACAAGATGAATTAAGCTCAAGCACACAGCAGTGGCAGTTCCCCCCATGTCGCGACACCAGTGCTCTGACCCACCCGAAGGCCGCCCACTCCCACAGCAGCGGAGCAGACTGAGCTTCCCCGCGGAGCCAGGAGGCTTCTTTCCGGGACTCCTATTTGAGGTTCCTGGTCTGACCACAGAGACAGTTTATGGAGGAAAAATAGAGAAAGAAAGAAGACAGACAGACACACTCATCACAAACAAGAATATGGAACCTAGACTAGGACAGGACTCAATGGTAAGAGGAAGTAAGGAGGCAAGGAGAAGTATTCTCAAATACTACAAAGACAAAATGTAATTACAGGTCGAGTCCAGTGCTCGAACATACGTTCTGAAGCCCCCAATTAAAGAGCCCCTCTCCTGCTCGCTGTTGCTCAAAGTGTAAATGCACAGAATGCCACGTCAGCAGTAAGGCTGTGGCAGGGAAGCCCTCTCGTTACTGTTGCACTGACGACTACCACAACCAGACAAGGGAACACAAAGTCAACATATTCTACTGGCTAACTTGCTTCATTCCTTACAGCCTTAAAGAGAGTGTTATAAGAACGTTTCATGGTTTGTTTTCTTCCAGTTCATCTTTAAAGTTTCCACTAATGTAGTTTGAGCTTCTATCTACCTACGCCAGGCAATCTGGATCTATGAGTTAATATCTTTGCATCCATTAACCAAAAGATGTTTTACAAATTCAATGGGAATCCCCCAAACTGGGCAAGTTTACAAGACGCGCCTTGCACTACAGTAAATATTTAAAATTGAGCAAGCGCTAAAACTTGTGTATATAGAAACACACTGCTACTGACCAGCACAAAACTGGTGCACTATTAGCTAGGCTCCTAGGCTCCAAATAAGGTATTTGGGGTAGTCTTAAGGGCTTGTGCGCTGCCTGTGGGCTGCTCTGCTCCTCCTCAAGGTGAAGTTCTGAGGCGGACATTAGATAACAGAAATCGAACTCCTTTCATAGCCCTTCGGCAAGCGTTAGGGTCGCTCTCACCAAACATGGTCCTCTGAACTGCTAATGCATTTTATGTGGATGAAAGGAAGAGAGAAGAATGAGCAGCATCACTCTGATATGCTAACTATACACTGTGACGGGAAAAGAAAAATATCAGAACAAAATCAAATGAGGCTATCATAAAAATATTTTTTTTCTTTTATAGGCTAGGGAACGGCAGCAAGGTAGCACAGGCTAAATACTCAGTAAGTGAATTCTGAGTCACTGTGCAGATGACTATGTCCCCAAAGTCAAGAGAAGGGAACCAGACAGTGATGAGTTGACACTTGCGCCGAGTCCACTTTCAATACCAAATAGTTCTGTAAGTTAAAAAAGAACACAGTGAACTCGACAAAAAGAAACATAGCAATTGAGACAGTTAGGCATGTTTTTATGTCTTGATTAGTAAAAACACCATTCACTACCTCCAGATACAGCCAGGAGTGAGAAAGTACTTTTTCCTGTCGAGGTTTCTGCCTAGACACGATTACCTTAGTTTCAGCCTTTTCCATCCACCACGGCAGGCTTCAATCAGCCACTTCACAAACACAGGTATGCTGGTCAAAATAAGAGCCTGACAGGAGCGAACGAATTACAGAGAACAAAACCCCTGTGACGTGGGGTATGAGGAAGGGGTTGGGGATCCTTGTATCCTAAAACCCACGGGCAGATCAGAGATCACCGATTAGCACACAGTGCAGCCATAAACTAAAAGGGCCTCTCCATAACCTCACTTATTCTTTTCTTTTAATTCTCCACAGCACCCAACAAGGTGTCTAACACACACTAGATAGTCAATAAATGTTTACCAAATGAATGAAATTTTTCCAAATTATAACTCAGGGAAAAGTCAGGAGCACCTAAAAGAGAGGACCTCTAGGTCACTAGGAAAAGTATGGTACTCTGACAAAGCTGACCTTGGAACTGATGTGAAACGAGGAATCACACACTAGTACATCGCATTTATAAACTAACACTTGTTAACTGGCTTCCTAACTACTAGCAACTTCTCCACATTTTGACACTCTGAAGTCTGCACAACATCTCTAGGGGATGTTACTCATTCTACAGAAGAAGAAACAGATGTTTGTAAACCAATGTTCACTGCAGCATCATTCATCATTGCCAAGAAGTAGAAATGACCTAAATGCCCATCAACCAATGATAGATACTCAGAACGTGGCATATTCATATTATGGAATGCTAGTTGGCAATTAAAAGGAATAAAGTATAGATACGTGTTAGGACATGGAGAAACTTTGAGAAATTAAGCTAAGTAAAAGGAACCAGCCACAAAAGGCCACATATTACTTGATTTCTTTTATACAAAATGTCCAGAATGGGCAGACCCACAGAGACAGTGATTGCCTGGGCTGGGAGTGGTAGGGAAGGACAGGAGCGGGGGAACGGATAATGGCTGCGAATGGCTCCTGGGTTTCTTTGCACTGTGACAAAATGTTCTAAAATTAGGTCACGGTGATGGTTATACAACTCAGTGAATAGACTAAAAACCACTGAACTGTGTACTTATACAGGTGAATCTGATGTTATGTAAAGTGTATCTCAATAAAGCTGTTTAAAAACAACAAGAGGAAAGAACTAGCCAGAGAGGTCTGGTGTTTTGCTTAAGGCACAAGGACAGTAAGTGGTGGAGACGCGAAGTCAGCTATCTGGCCCCACAGCCTGATTTCCTAGCCCCTATGCGTGCAGCTCCGTGTTTGGGACAGAGACCTCCCTGTGGCAAATGAGACACACTGATGAGAGACTCTGTGGGAATGCCAATTCCCAAATGTCACGGTAAGTCTGGGTATCCCCGCATATACTTTACAAGCTGGGCTGAAAAACACAGGTGTTCATAAAATTCACAGGAAAAATAAAATAAAACTGAAGACTGTTGATCTTCCAAACCTGCTTACATTTTTCCCTTGACTAGGTAGAAAAGTGACATGCTTCAATTCAGCCAGACCTTAAAAAGATAACCTGATCTCAAAAATATGTTAGGGCCCAGCTGGGTGGCTCAGTTCGGTTAGTGTCATTCTGATATGCCAAGGTTGTGGGTTCGATCCCCAGTCAGGGCACATACAAGAGTCATCCAATAAATACATACATAAATGGAACAACAAATTGATGTTTCTCTATCTCTCTCTCCCTTCTTGCCTCTTCCCCCCTCTCTAAAATCAATCAATAAAAAAAGTGAGTTAAATGATATTTTTGAAAGCAAAATGAATAGCTCTGGGTTGAGTCAGAAAGAGTACAGGAGCACTCTGGAGAACTTTAACATTCAATTCTGTCTCCATTTGAGCTGTTCTCCAGCTCTGGGCCTCTCTTAAGGGAAAATGATGAATCAGCCAAAACTAGGCAATCGTCTGATGAAGACTGTTTGCTGGGTCACAAAATAAAACCA
This sequence comes from Carollia perspicillata, assembly GCA_004027735.1. NCBI lineage: Eukaryota > Metazoa > Chordata > Mammalia > Chiroptera > Phyllostomidae > Carollia > Carollia perspicillata. The sequence goes on along the minus strand of PVKM010007961.1, from coordinate 10,070 downwards.
AGCGAGTTTACTGACACTGTAAGCCAAAATCTTTCATTATCACATCCTGACTAGGTGAGTAAATTTATCCCCAGCACTAATTTACTAAGATCCTTAGGCTTAGCTTCTTATCTAATTAAATGACCACTGAAATTGGTTCCCTTTAAGGAAACATATATGAACATAAATATTAAGAAAATGTTAAAACTATAGTCATAACTTAAAGAAACATAAATGGAAATATCAGAGATACACTATTTAAGCCCCTCGAATTGGGTAACAAAATTTTTAAGTGATATCATAGCACAGTATTTGTGAGGGGCTGTGAAAAAGGGCCCATACCACTGTGGGAACATAAATTGGTTTAAAAAAAAAACTTCTGGAGAATAACCTGGCAAGAAAAATTGTATACACACACACACACACCTCATACACCCCCCTCACATATACACACACACCATGTGGTTCTTAGAGAGATGATCGAGGCTTATATTTACCGAACATGGAAAGATAGAAAGGCATTCATAATATATCATAAAAGGAAAATGCAGGTTCCAAAGAGTATGTACAGTAGGACCCACATATAAAATGGTGGAGAGATAAATCAAGATGCTAATACTGGTTATTTCTAGGTAACGAGATTATGAAATCATGTTTTTTGTGTGTTCTGCTATTTGTACATCTGAACTTTCTACAACGAGAATTTACTTTTAATAAGAAAAAGAAATCACCATTTTAAAAACAAGCATTGTAAGAGTTTATTTTCTCATTCAAGATTATTAACATACTTTTCTTCAATCTGCTCCTCTGAGTTACTGAGAAAATTCTGATCAACAATCCTGAAAAGGTAGTTTTTAAAATTAAATGTTAACAACTTAAGTACTTAATTTTGTTTTAGGAGAAAAAAATAATATACACGTATTACTGTCTCATGAAAGGTATGTGATTTTCATCCTCTCCTAATGTGGGTTAACTCCATAAAATAGAATATGGAAAAAATAAAGTTGTTTTTATGATATCTGGCTAGTTGTCAGGTCAAAAGTAACAGAATTACGATGAAACACAAGAGAAACAATGACCTCTCACCAAGCCTTCAAACCACCCTAAGTTCTAATGGTTTCATACAAGATCCCAAAAAGTCCTGCGTGGTATAATTGTGGAACTGCATAAATACGGAGAAAGCTTTAGAGATTATTTGGTTCTGTAAGAATGTTTTAAAGAAGAGGAAACACAGGTCCACAAGTACGCAATGGCAAACTAAATAAAAAAATAAGGCACATAGGTCTCATGGCTAAAAATCTGGTGCTCTTCCTAATACAACAAGGTATAAGTAACCAAAATAACCAAAGCATGGTTTTTTTTAAATTCACTATAAAAATTAACATCTAACACCTTATATTTTCAAATAAGATTTATTCCAGCAAAATTTCCAGGAACTATTTTGTTAAGAACACCATCAGAAACTATTAAAAGATAAGAAAATAGAACACAATTGGAAAAGTTAAAAGAACTGGTATCTCTATCAACTCAAAACTCAAGGACCTGAAATTAGTTTGTTTTATTCAGATGTAAAAATATGTAAATACCAAGTTATAATTTTTAATGTCTACATATCCATTTTACTTTAGAGTTTGATCTTTGAGGAGTATTTCAGATAACAAGGTTAATATTTCGTAGTGCTAAGAGTGATTAAGAACTAAAGCAGGTAACAATTTGTAAACGTAGCCACAACTGCAACTCCTCCAAGGCAGAATTTTTCTTTTGTTCTCCAACCAGGTATTTCACAAAAGTGAATATTTTAGCTACCTTCGGCTTACCCATCTTTAAGTCCTTAAACTACTTCTGAAAAATGAAGCTTTTCAAACAAAAACAAACTCATTGTTATAAACAGAGGTGTAGTTACCAGAGGGGAAAGAGGGCAGTGGGAGAATGAAGTATGGAAACAGGGTCAAATAATGGTGCTGGAAGGAAAGTGACTTCGGGAGGGAAATATGCAGCAAAGTATGAAGATGTCAAATTATAATCTTGTGCACTTGAACAGTATATAATGTTATTCACCAGTGTTAACCCAATACATTTAATTAAAAAAGAAAAAATAATAAAGTTTTCAATGGAATTGATTGCAGCATGCATTAAACATTTTTTGATGTTTTAAGCATAATATACTAATTATGTTCTACTGCTCAAGGATTCGTGATCATTATTATTATCATTAAATTATAATAGTTGAACTCAGCACTGTTACTGTGATCCTTTATTTGAGCACTTTCTAGACAGACGAACGTAAGGCAAGGAGATCCACACTGAGGCATAAATCAAACTGTCAAAAAGCAAAGAATCTCGAAAGCAGCAAGAGAGTCATCACCTACAAAGGAAACTCCAAATAACAGCTGACTTCTCATCAGAAACCACAGAGGGCAGAAGGCAGTGGGATGACAAATTGGAAGTGCTGAACGGAAGAACTATTAACCAAGAAATCTATGTCCAGAAAAGAGATCCTTCAAAAGTGAAGGTGAAATCAAGACATTCCCAGGTAAACAGAAGCTGAGGGAGTTTGTTGTCAGCATATCTTGCTAAAAGGAGAAATGCTAAGGGAAGTCCTTTAGACTGAAATAAAAGGACATTAGACAGCAACTCAAAGCCGTATGAAGAAATAAAAAACACGGGCAAAGTTAACTTCATTGGTAAACGTAAAAGCTAATATTACTGTATTTGGTTTGGAACTCTTTCTCCTGATATGATTAAAAGGACAAATGCACATGACAGTAACAAACCTAGGTGAGTGGCCACGCAATGCATAAAGATGCAATTTGTGATAACAACGACATGAAGGGGGAGGGGCAGAGCTGTACAGCAAAAAAGTTTTCATAGACTACAAAAACTAAGTTAGTATGATTTCACACCAGACTGGTAAAGTTTAAGATGTTAATTGTCGTCTCCAGTATAATCACTAAGAAATTCATGTCCTGAGAAATATTTTCTTGACTCTCCTCTCTAATCTATCATCTAGGAGCTTAGCGTGAGCCTGGGACTGTACCAGGGACTGTACGTATGCAAACTCATTGGATTCTTTCAATATCCCTATTGAGTGGTGCTACTATTCTCATTTTACAGGTGAAGCAGCTGAGATTCAGAAGGAATCTGTCCAGAGTGACAGGGCTCCTAAGAAGCAGAACCAGGATCTCAATTAGCAACCTTGACAGACTTCTGTCTCCTCCACCTGCACCTTCCACATTTAGAATTTCATGGTCCTATTCTCTTATCACCCAATGCACCTGTTCTCCTCTCACCACCAGCGACACAACATACCAAACAACAAATGAAAACTTATCTCCTTCATAGCCATGGCTTCTTATAGGATCTAAAAGGGGCGAATTACTAATCTGTCTCTCCAAAACAATTCTCCCTCCACGCCCAGTTACTTCTCAGACAACTCCAATGCTCTGAACCCCTCAATTTCAAATGTCTAGAACACAGCTCATCTCCTTGTTGAATCACATCACCACCCAACCAATTTTCTAAGTCCAGAAACCTTCCAGCAGTCCTAGATTCTTCTATTTCCCCATACCTTCAATAGATCACCAATCCATCACCAACGTGTTTCTCCATCCAATTTCACTTCCTAAAGTTCAGGTACTCATTGCTCCTTCCTAGACTGCAACAGAGGGCCTGTATCCCGTCTCCCTGCCTCGTGGATCTCTGTCCTCACCCCTCCCTCTGGTCAATGAACCTTCTAGAGCATCCATCTAATTATAACACCGAACAAATGCATTTAGCCAACAAATTACTTAATAAATATTTGCTATTCCCTTGCATTGTATTGAGCGCTAAAAATAGAAAGATCAAAAGATAAACTATACTGTCTTAAGATGCTCAGATTCTAGTTGGAACGCAGACATAAAAAGACAAGGATCAACTAATCTGGAAGTGCTAAATTAGAGATATTTTGAGAATAATAAAGAGAAGCTCTTAACCCAAAACTGCAGGAAAAGGTTTGTAGAGGAAGTGACAACGGAACTGTCTTGGACCATCATGAATTTCCCAAGAAACTGGCAAAGACAGGGCAGTCAAAACCAAGAGAAAGTGTGAAGAAGGGACAGCGAGAAATCACACTGGAGAGAAACCTTGTATAGTGTAAGGAGCTTTTATTCTATGGGAAATGGGCACCTACTTTTGATTTTTAAACAGCTCACTCTGATGGGCACGGATAAGAGGGGAATAGTGGCAAGAAGACCAGTAAGGAGACTGTTACTGCAGGAAAATAAAGAAGGCCTGTCCTAAGGAATTGGCAGCAAGGACGGAGAGGAGAGTGCAGATTCCAGAAATATTTAGGAGGTTGAACTGGCAGGACTTGCTAAGTGTCTGAATGTGGCGGGGGTGGAGGGACGAGGAAGGAGGAGCAGCCAAGGATGACTCACAGGCTTTGACTTTGGGGACTTGGTGCCACCCCGTGAGATACAGCAGTGTTCCAAGCGCTTTAGTTTGCAGAGACCTGTAAAATTTCCAACAGATGTCGGGCTCTGACAGAACACTGCCGACGAAAGACGTAAATACACCCTACTGTCTACTTTCAAGTACCATTTCGTAAAGAAAGCACATTTTAACACCCAAACTGTAAATAGATTTAGCTTTCTGAAGAATTCACCACAGGCCCTTATTTTTCTAATTTCATCATAGATGATGGAAAATTGGTACCAGGCCTCAGACCAACACTGGGAGGCCCTGAGAGGGAGATATACGAGAAGTCCATTTGGCTGTAAGATAATGAGTCGAAGACAGAACATATGGTCCCGCCCTCACCAACCCTCAATAGGGTTATCTATCCTACATACATTAAGGGTTGTAAAAGAGTTCAAGAGGTTATGCAGGCTCCAAAGAGGAGGCAGTCAAAAGTGCGTACAGCGGGAGTGGCTGGGGAGATGAGTCTCAAAGGATAATCTGGAGTTGGCCAAATAAATAAAGGAAGTTTAGTACAGTCCAGGTATAAGAAACGGCATGTCCAAAGGTATGTAGGTATGCAGGAAATTCACATTTAGGGAACTGTGGATAGTTTGGCGTAACTTAGTGATTATCTTGGAAAATGGCAAGAGAAGAGCTGGAAAAGTACACAGAAGTGAAACTGAGAAGAGTTTGGTAATCCGGGCTAAGAAGTCTGGAAATTATCTTATGGGCACTGGGAGAGAACCAAAGGACTCTGCAGTGAGCAATACTATGGCCAGTTTTAACACTTGGAAATATCGCTCTGACTGCAGGCTAGAAATTGGACTCTAAGGGAATAACACGAGGGTAAGGAAAATGGGTAAGAAGTGTCTACAAAAATCCAGGTAGGTTAAATCCGGGTAGAAATAAATACAGATAGATTAGAAAAATAGAAGTAGCAGAGAAAGACCAATGCAACCAAGAGATATTTTCCAAACACCCACATTCTACAGGGGGTATTAAGGCCAATGAGCTAAGAATCCCTGCTCTCTCAGAGCTTCTTTTCTGTTTTTGTTAAACAAACAACAGAATCATACTTTACAGAATGTTTTGCAAGTCAGGCAATGTAACAATGCACCCTGGTGGGCTCAGCTGGTTGGGCGCTGTCCCACAGAGGGAAGGGTCGCCAGTTCGATTTACAGCAGGAGCACCAGCCTGGGTTGTGGGCAGGTCTCCGGCTGGGGCACATGGAAGAGGCAAAGATCCGTGTTTCTCTCCCTCCCTTCTCCTTTCTCTAAAGCAAATAAATAAACTTTTCAAAAAATTAACAATGTATCAAATGCTGTCACAAGCTTTTCTTTCTCACTGTGTGTGTGTGTGTGTGTGTGTATAAAACCATTTTTAAACTGCACTAAATTATGTTATCTATGTGATTTATTATACCATTTCTCTGTTCTTATTACACTGGCTTACCACTTTATAATAAATTCCTGTAAGTGGCATTGAAGAAATCAAAAGGTGTGTACTTTTTCTGAATAAAAAATTATGTGCACTTTTAAAAAGTTCTTGACCCAAACGGCCTTAAAGATTATTGTATCAATTTATATTTCCATAGTGATATCTAGAAGGAAGAATCTATAGGATTTGGTGACCAACTAGGATATTATAGTTGAAGAACAAGAAGGTTTCGTTCTTGAATTATCTTCAAGTTCTGGTTTAAGCAACAAGGTTGATAATGGTACTATTTCCAAATAGTTGAATAATAAAGGAAAAGAAGATTTGAGGAGTAATTAATGAGTTCACTCCAGAAGAGATGAACTTGAGATGTTTGTGACCTTCAGGTGGTAATAATGTCCAGTGAACAACTATAAACTAATACTTGGAGCTTTAGGACACAGGGCAAGTAATAGATTGGGAAGCTATCAAAAGGCAAAGGCGGCAGGGCCTTGGCAGCTATAACATAAAGCAAAAATAGCATCCCTGTCCTGACTGGTGCAGCTCAGTTGGTTGGGCATCATCCCACAAAGCAAGACCTCGCTGGTTCAATTCCCAGTTATGGCACATGCTTGGGCTGCAGGTTTGGTCCCTGGTCTAAGCAACCCCCTGATGTTTCTCTCACACACTGATGTTTTTCTCCCTCTTTTTCTCCCTCCCTTCCCCTTTCTCTAAGAATATAAATAAAATAAAACCTTAAAAGAAAACAGTGTCCCTAAATGAATCAGAGAGGTGGGCAAAAAAAAAATAGCTGAGGAAAATGATGTCGCAAAAATACAAGGAAATTAAGAAAACAATACCCTTTACAACAGCATCAAAGACAAAATACAGGACAAAGTAGCAGTACAAAAAGCTAGCATTTATTGAGTGCTTACTGTGTCCCAGGCATCATGCTAGGAACTTTATCTGTTTACGTATTTCAACCTCTTAACCCTCCCTATAAGGCAGGTGTCCTCATCTCCTTTACGGATGAACAGAAAGAATTAAGGTGGTGAAGATGAGTAGAATGCCCAGCATCAGAAAGCCTGCAAATGAAGGAGCCAGGATTCGAGCTCAGATAATCAGGCATGAGAACTCTCACTCTTAACTACTGTATTCTCCATTCCACGGCTTATTAGGATCCTCCTGATCTTGACTCCATTCTCTTCATTTAACTAGTTTCTCTCCATCCTGAAATAGGTGCAGTTCCTGAAATGTGCATAGTTTTTGTGCTATGCCTTGACACGAGCTGCCCCCTGTGCCTAGAAAGCTCTCCTTTTCTCTGTCTGGTGGCCTCCCCTACTCATCAGACAAAGACTGCTCGGGGGGAACATCATCTGTGATCCCCACTTCCCTCCCTCTGCCCTCCCACTTCCAGAGCCAAGACTCTGCCATGTTATCACAACATACCTGACTCACTGGAGGCACTCGGCCGCGATCGCCGAATGAATACATGAATAAATAAAAACACTCAATTGTCCCACAAGAGAGTACGCTATGTTTTTAGGAATAACTGGGCCAAGTCTGATAAATGAAGTGGGGGATTAGGCTGAGTATATTCTTTTGGGTCCAAAGAGAGGTGTGATAATAAAGTAAAGATGTTGATTTGGGGGGTTTGGCTCATAAAACACTTCTGAAGACAATTCCAAAAGGGTCAGAAAATGTTTTGCTCAATTACAGTAGAGTTAGCAGTAGAGTTAGAACAACTAGACTCCCTCCCCCGCAGGACAAGATTTATTTGTTCATATAAATATATTCTAGTATGACGTTTTTCACTTTTTTCTTTCTCATTATTTTCAGGTCACACGGTATAATAAGGCAATTGCACTTTACTATTAAACATACCCCATTTCCTAAAGAGCAAACACTAAGTAAGTTATCCCCGTTTTTTCCCTCACGTTGTCTTTCTTCAGTAGGCGTCTTTACATGTTAAAGAAATATTTTATTATCAGAGGGTGTTTTTGCTTATTTCCAAAGAGGGAAGCAATTTGCTACTCTTTAATTGAAACCTACCCTTAAACCCAAGGAATGTCTGGCTCACGGCAGGAAAAACAAGGTCCAGGATCTATTAACTTGTGATGCACAGCTTTCAAAGCAGTTTACATTCAGTATGCATTTAAATTCAGTTAACTCTCAGAGCAAAGCCTCGATCTCTTGTGTATTTTACTAGTGCAGAAGTATTCTCAGCCCAAAACGAGGTCACAAAATGTTTTAACACGACATGTTTCACTCTTTCAACTTTTAAAGAAAATCCCAAGGAACTACAGAAAGAAAGTTTCCTGAAAGAAACAGCCTCATACCCGCAAGTACGTCCTAGACCAGCCCTGCCCCAGTCTGGATGCAGGGAGCTATCAGAATAGAAGAATTCGTGCCACAGCACACGTTCAACCTCACTGCTTCCTCCCAGCCTCGATCTTGACCCATCAATGAGCCCATCGGGTGGAACTCCTCTTCAAAGATTCTGTCCAGTTCTCTAAGTACAACCACCCGCCACACACAGTCTTTCTGTGTGGTCGGAATTTCATAGATCTTTACGGTATGTATTTTGAATTAGTATATATAAAGGTTACCTCTAAGCGTTAGCCTTATAAGCATATCTCTGCTAACATCAGTTACTAGAGTGTCTTAGCTGTTAATAGGGTTTCACTCTACTCAAAGCCACCTATTATTACCCGACATGAGTGATATGAATGTAAGATTTCTAGGCAGAGTACCCACTGGAACTAAGATGGAAAACAGTAAAACACAAATCATATGAAATACAGAACAAAGGCAACATCACCAGCAGCTGAAATTAATTGGAAAAAAAATTCTATCCTAAAAAAATCAATTTTGTTAGGTAATGAATAGTTTTGAAAAATATAATTTTAAGAATGAACATATTTATATAACTTTTAAAGTTATACACATGTGGATATTTAATCACTGCCCTCTTGGCTTATATTTCTTTGTTAGAAATAAAACCAAAAAAGCAAAATTGGCTACATATTACCCTTTAACAGAGAAATGAGCAGAGTAAGTAGCGCTATGGGTTCAGTTTTTATTGACTTGTTTTGAGATGCTAAAATGATATTAAACCCAAGAATTTAGTCTCTTTTTAGTCTTTTTAATCATTCTTATAGGATAACTTGAGAGGAAATTATATTTTACAAGTTGCTAAATATATAAATATTGCTTATTTATTGTGAACATTATAGTGTTTTTGGCCTCCTTCTTTGGTATTTCACTTCTCTTTGTTTTTAGATATAGAGTACATTCCCCTTCAGATTTAAAATAGCAGTTTCTTAAAGGAAAAAAAACAATTTAGTAAGAGTGAGACATTTTTTTTTGGAATTCAAAAGAATCATCTATTAAAAACCTAAAACCTCCAAGTGTATAATTTATTGCTTAGTAGTTATTAATGATAGAGGTAAATAAAATAAAAAGAAAACTCTAAAATTCTCTTCTTAATAACAGTGAAACATCAAATACCACTATCGAATGTGATGCCAAGAAGTAATTTGTAGGAGGTTAGTTTTGGGGAAGTTATTTCAGTGAACAGACACAAGGTATCTGGAAGGACAAGAGAAAGCACGTCAGCTCCTGAACCAAACGGAAGGGACAAATTCTAAGACTGCAGTAGGGGACATCAAATGCGTGTGACGAGGACGAGCCACCAGCAGAAAAGGTCTGAGCCTATGACCACTGAAATCTAAGAGAGGAGGCTGGGACAGCTACTCACCAAGAGTGATATAATCAATCACTTTTACTTTTACAAAAAGCCTGTGTTTTATCTCTATCAAAGCAGTGTCTGGAAAGACAGTTTGGCAGGGTGGCCTGGACCCTGTCAGAGGGGAGGGAGTCTGTGGGACACACAGAACCTCCCTCTCTACAGTCAAGATGGGCGCAAGGGACACTGGGCTTGAGGCCATCAGACAGTAAGGTCATCAGCCAACTCCCTTCATGGACTCCACGCTCACTCTGCAGCCGTCCCACCCTCATCTGGCTTTCCCACAGATAAGCACACAAGGAGGGCAATGCCTTAGCTGGCAAATCCTAGTACACTTGAAAAGTACAGCTTTTATTGGAAAAGAGTAAATGAACATTTTGGTTCAAACCTCGGTTTCTTGAGAGGCTGGCATGAGCCCACCATCCCTGGACTCTCCATCCCTCTGGGTTTACTAATAAAATTGGGCGTCCAGCCTTTAATGCCAGGCAGA
>PVKM010007960.1:16177-40240 GCA_004027735.1 Carollia perspicillata | reverse complement strand
CTTTATCCCCAAACACACCAAGACAGGGATATAGTCATGTGTGTGTCTGTGGGTGGGGAGGGGACATGAGGAATGGGGATCTGGGTAACAAGCAGGATTTGGGCTGCACAGGAATTCAAGAGATTTCTTGTATTCCATAATTTCTGTTTTCAGAAAACCTTTGGAAAATACACCAACTATTCTAGTATGACAGGTTTACGTCCTCCTTAGTAGGGCTCCGACAATGAGTGTCCAGCTTGGTGAAGGATGACAGAGGACACAAACAACGTGGCACCAGTCACACCAGTTCCTCCTGTCTCTCCCATTTTGACAGTCAGGCATATTCTGGACCTGGGGGCTGGCGACTTTGGATTCTGAAACTTTCAGGAAAGGAAGTCCCTTTGAGCCGCCAGGGACAGAGGCTGGAAAACTAAGTGAGGGTTGAGCTAGGGAGGATGCCACCTGTACTCACATATTTCTGGATGGAGTCCCACGCCTCCCTGGTGCTGTTGTCCGAGTGATATCGCCGGATGCTGTCGCTCAGGCCCTCAGTCACAGAGCGATCCAGCTGCGCGGGGCACAGGCCAGCAGAGGAGACATTGGGGGAAGCAGGTGAGTTCAAGGAACAAGGAATTTCTAGTACAGGTGAGCGGTCCCATTTGTCCCTCCCTTCCAAATGGTCTCATCAGAGCTAAGGAAGGGAAGAGGGACATTCTGGACATTGTCCTTTATAGGTAGACGTGCTAAGGGTAAGATGGCATTGTGGGAAGAAGCCCACAGCGGTCTCTTGTGCTTCCAGAACTCTGGTTTCACAAAGGAGAGAAAGGGACAGTCGAAGCCTGGGCTCCTCCAGGCACCAGGACAGATGTTCTGTATTGCCAGATACATGGAGAAAAGTAAATAGGAAAAAAGTAAAATAAACTTGCTTTTGCTGTTCTTCCCACTTATTTTTCAAAGAATCACACAAATGCAATGTCCTTCATAAAGTTTTACCTCCCTAATTATGGTTAATCTCTTCCCTCTATCCTTCCACTTTGCTTCTACCTCTGATTATAAGACTTATTTTATGCCCACTTTCCCACAGCCCACTCCCCATTCTCCGCAGTATGACAATGAGTTGCGTCCTGTATAACTTACGTTCTGTTCGTACATGTAGAGCAGGATGGCCAAGGTCACCTCAGCAAGGAGGATGATCAGCAGCAGGACAAAGAACTGGGGGCAAAGCAGAGACATGCTCACAGCAGGGATCCCAGGTCCTCCCGCATTCCCACTGCATCCTGGGAGCGTCCAGTTACATCTCTGCGCCAGTGCAGTGGGCACTCGCTGCCGCCTGCTTGGGCCTTCATAAGCCTTCTCTTGTTTTATGAGGAATAACTATTCTTTTCCTACAACTGGACCCCAAGGCTCTGGAGGGTAGATCAGCTGTCTTCTAACTTTGTTTTTCCTCCCCACGTGTCTACTGGGCTCCATGTGCATAATGTATATGCAATTTGGAATTGCATATTCCAAATTGGATCAATGAAACAATTTGGGCATCAGCCTGCCAAAACAATTGAGCAAAAGACCAGTGCCTTTCGAGTTTGGAGCCTGGTCCTTTCTGCAGGAGCACGGCAATTTGGGCAGACGGGGAGAATGTGCATTAGAATCTCTAGTGATGGTCCTAGTTCATATTTATCTCCACCTTTAGATGCCTCGTCCCTTTATGTTAATCACACACAACAGAAAACACATTTTCACTCATTCCCTCTTCTTTACTTTTTTGTCCTAATGTGAATTAAAACCTTTCCCCGTGCCTACTATCTTCCACCTTTTGCCATTAGTCTGGGAGCTATCTGAGAAGAGGGGCTTTCTCATTCTGTCTCAACTCTCAGTCTAAGAGTTGACCCCTAAGGGGAAGAACGTTGACCAAGTGACTTAAGGAAGAACCAAGGTCATTGGTAACCCGTGCCGAGCTCTGTTCTGGGCACACTAGAGAAACGGGGGCTCTTCTTTCATAGAGCTTAGAGGCAAAACCTGAGCATACAGGTGCGGCTCAGGAGAGGCAGCAGAGCGGGACGACTGAGAAGCTCTGCGCCCCCGCCCACGTTAGACCTCTGGCTGCAGCCTAGGTCCTTGCCCAAATCCGGTCAGTCACTCGGTGGCGTATCTCGTGCAGATAGGAGACAGGGAAGCAATCCCTGCCCCTTTAGGAGGGACACAGCGCTCAGAAGGATCTAGAGACTAGATTTTCCATTAGTTAGTGACTCTGAGTCAGACTCTGAAAATGTCGATTAATGTGAGGAGGATTTAGGCAGGTGCCAATCCTACGTTCCTCTGATTTCCCTGTGCCCACAGGTGAGCTGCTGAAACAGGTCTTGCCTGGGCCTTCAGCCTTTATGCCCCGCCTCCCCAACCCGCGCCACAGGGCACCACATCTGCGAGAGACTCACCGACATAAGCAGGCACTTGTTCTCCTTGATGGAGCCCATGCAGCCCAGGAAAGCAACCACCATGATGATGGAGCCCACGATGACAAGCACATTGCCCAGCGTGAGGGAGGGCAGGTTATGGAAGAGTACCCCGAATTTGTTGTGGACCAGGAAGTATATCCCAAAGCCCAGAATGCAGCAGCCACAGAACTGAAAGGGAGAACCGCACAGCATTGGGAGGTGAAGCAGGGTCCTTCAGCACCTTGTATTCTCGCTTCCTTGAGATTAGAGTCACTTTTCCCCGCTGGCTCACTCAGGACTCCACCGAACACCCTCTCCACCCAGCTGTCCCCACGCACCCAGAAAAGGGGTGACCCCAGCGTCCTCCTGTGATGTCCCTCATGCCTCACCCCACCCACATCACACACGAGGGGAAGCCCCCGCCTGTGAGGAACACCATATTTCCATGCTTCAGAGCCCTACTCCTTGACCTCAACTGCTTCCACGTGGTCTTCCCTTGGGAAGTTCATCTCGCTGGGCAGGGAACGGGAGGAGTCAACTTCTAAGAACGCTTGCATAGAAACAGAGTACTAACTCATCCTATATCTGAAATTCAATTGCTACATTAGGTACGGTGAAACGTCCCCAGGAAAGGTTACTTGTCTTTCAACCAGCTACTCTCCCAAGACATCCAGGGGTCATGTAAAAGTTAGAAAAAAAGAGGCGCTCAACAAACAGTTTTGTGTCTCAGGTTTCTCACCCATAGATGTCAGCAGTGAGCCGTAATTGCCTAAAGTCCCCAGAGAGAGAGAAGCAGTATCCCCATAAATAACTGCACTGGGACCTTTCAGTTTTGCAAGGTTATGCTGTGGAAGGTTGCGAAGAGGGGAGGCAAACACTATTCCCTTCTTCTTTGGCTGGGTAGACTGCCCGCGACGCAGGTGTACACAAAGTCACTTCACACAATGCTCTTCCGTGAAGGGAGAGGAGCAGAGCTTACCTGGGGGGAGGTGAGCGTAGCCACGCTCAAGAGGGACTCACTTACCCAAAAGAGCAAGTTGAAGAAAAACAGGACATACTTCAGCAATTTCAAACTACTCATGCCCATTCTGGGGTGTTCTTGCACTAAAAAGTGGAAGGAAATGAAGAGGACGTAAGTGACCGGGTTCTGCAAGGTGGTTCAGAAGGCGCACACGTTCGGGGTTCAGGGATCTCTAGCATTACCTTGGCTTTGAACTGTGACTCTTCTCGGGGAAGTTTCCCCAAACTCCCTGTTCTCATTGTCTCTGAACTGAGGTACCAATGGGCTCATCTCGGATGCCAGCCAGAGATGCTTACCATTGAATTAAGCACTCTAGCAGTAAGAACTAGAGCCCTTCTTAGGGGAGGGCGAGTCGCAGTGACACACACCAAGCCAGTGCTCAGGGCCTGGGGCCTGGGCACCTACTCCGAAAGGCAGCCCCAGGGTCAGGGGCAGGCTGGTCAGTCAGCTGTGGACATGGCCAGTGCCTTGACCCTTAAGTGCCCTGAGATGCACCAACATACTACATGTGGTCTGCAAACATCTCCCCATGGAAGTGCGGGGACATACTTATGCTCGGGTGTTCTTTCACTGAACGGACATTTACAGAGTGTTTTGTGCTCGGTGCTCTGGGAGAGGCAGCCATGGCTAAGCTGCCTCCAGAAGAAGACACCAGTCCCACAGCAGAGCGGAAGTGGCCGACAGCTAGCCAACGGAGAAAGGAAAGGAGAGAGCAACGAGAACTCGAATTTTTAAAAAATGGATTCTGTTCTTGATGAGGGCATCAGGATCCCGAGTCTGGTCCTCAGTTCTAGAGATCCAGATACACAATTTTTAATTTCTCTCAGAGGTACTGGGGTTCACGGAGTGACTCCTATTTTAAAACTACACATGAGACTGATATGTAAAACTGAAAGTCGGTTATTTGGGTTTCCTTCCCCATTCGAACCTTGCCTTTTCTGGTGCACAGGTTGCTTGTACAATCCATGGTGGTCTCTTTGCAGTGTCAAGCGCTCACAGCTCAGCCCCGAGGCGTGGCCCGAGTGGGCCGTGGGTGAGTCCGAGGAGCCGCCTCTGTCCCACTATCGACTGCTCTCCTCCGTGGAGCCGGCCAAATACTCGCATCTATTTCCTTCTGTTTTCCTTTCCCTTTACTTTGTCCTTCTTTTTCTTTCCTTCTTGCCTTGACCCTCAAAATTATTCTTAATCCCTCTTCATGACTTTAACCAAGTTAAAATACAGTTAATTCGATTATGAGTGTATTTGGATATATAGTTGCCCCCCTTACCCTCAGGGGTTGTGTTCTAAGAACCCCAGTGGATGCCTGAAACCCCAGATAATACCGAGCCCTATGTGTGCTGTGTTTTTTCTATATACATATATCTATGCTGAAGTTTAACTTAAAATTAGGCACAGTAAGAGACTAACAACAATAACATACTAAAATAGAACAATTATAACAATATACTGTAATAAAAGTAGTGTTAAAATGGCCTCTCTCTCTGAAAATACCTCAATTGTACTGTATTTACCCTTCTCCTTCCTGCGATGCTATGAGATGACACAGTGCACATGTGACGAAACATAGAAAGGCAGATGACATAGGTCTTGTGACATGGTGTTACAGTCACTGAAACACAAGCACTATGATGTTGTGGCAGTTGATCTACTGAGAGGCTAGTGGGCAGGTAGCATATACAGTGTGAATACCCTGGGCAGAGGGATAAGTCACATCTCAGGCAAGAGTTCATCACCACAAGAATGGCATGCATTTTATTTTATTTTTTTGAACTATTGTTTAAAAAGATGTTATTTATTTATTTTCAGGAGAGGGTAGGGGAAGGAGAAAGAGGGGGAGAGAAACATCGATGTTTGGTTGCCTCTGGTGCACCCCCTACTGGGGACCTGGCCTGCAACCCAGGCATGTGCCCTGACAGGGAATCCAACCGGCGACCCTTTGGTTCACAGTCTGGCTCTCAATCTACTGAGCCACACCAGCCAGGGCAATGGTGCACATTTTGAAACTTATGAATTGTTTATTTCTGGAATTTTCCATTTCATATTTCCAGGCCATGGTTGACCATGAGAAACTGAAACCAAGGAAAGTGCAAGTCTCTTACCTAAAACAAACAAAAAATGTATAAAGTACAAAATGATGGCTTGCAGGTCACAGAACATCAGACAACTCTCAAAACTCAATGACAAGGAAGCAAACAATCCCATTTAAAAATAGGCAAAAGATCTGGCCAGATGCTTCACCGAAGAAGATACACAGGAGGCAAGTAGGTAAGCAAAAAAAAAAAAAAAAAAAACTTCAGTAGTCATTGAGGAAATGTCCATTAAAACCACAATGTGATGCCATTGCCCACCTCTTAGCATGACTAAAATAAAAGACTACCCATGCCCAATGTTGGCGAGGATGTGCAAGTCTCGTACACTGCAGGGGAGAATGGAGAAGGGTTCATCCACTTTGAAAAACAGTTTGCCAACTTTGTAAAAAGTGAAACCTAACACTTGTGACATGATCTAGCCATTGGACTCTGAGGCATTTACCCAAGAAAAATAAAAATATATGTCCATACAAAGACTTGTAAAGAAATGTATATAGCAGCTTTATTTGTAATGGCCGAGACCTGGAAGGAACCCAAAGGCCCATCAATAGGTGAGTGGATAAATAAACGGTGATATAACTATGTAATGGTATACTACTCGGGAATAAAAAAATGAACTGTTGACACATGCTACAGCATAGATGGGTCTCAAAATTCATTATGATGAGTGAAAGAAGCTAGACAAAACATACACACTCTATGATTCCAATTACATAACATTTCAGAAAGTGAAAACTAACTTCTAGCGGTGGAAAGCAGATGAATCACTGCTTGGGGATGGGTGTGAAGAAGAGTGGGGTGGCGTTGTTAGAGGGGGAGGGAGGAAGGGCAGGAGAGCAGGGTCACAAAAGACCACAGATATCCTTTGGGGAATGATGACTGTTTGTTCTCTTGACTGTAGGGCTGTTTCGGGCATGCGCACCTATGTCAAAGGCCCTTTCTGATTTGTACCCGTCCATCTCTCCAAACTCATTGACAGCAGTCCCCGCCTTACACCTTGAAATCTAACAGGCAACATTGCATACTTATCATTATGCCTCCTCCCCTACCTTTGCTTGTGTGCTTTCCTGGAATTTTCCACTTTCTCTCCCTCTGACCCCTTAATTTGTGTAGCTCTGCAATCATCCCGAGATGCAGGTCAAGTATCGTCACTTTTCCAGGAAGCCTTCTCTGATTGTGTCTAATCTTCATGCCTGTAACACTGTGCATCTGCATCTTTGCACTAAGCTCTGTGCTGTGTAATTATCTCTTCCATCACTGGAATGTGAGCTCTGAGGGTAGAAGCTAGTTTATTTACCTTTGAACCCTGAAGGCCTAACACAGTACCTGATTACTCTAAAAAAAAAAAAGATTGTTGAATGAACAAATGACTGGAATTTTGCTCATTGACTCTGAATAATCTGGTGTATGGAGAGACCACGACATTGCAGAGCCAGCAGCCTCTAGCTTGAGGTCTATTCTGCCAATACACTGACCTTCTGGACACGGGCAAAGAACTTATGCAGAAGGAATGAGACCATGTGCCTCCTGGAGTCTCCTTCTCCCAGCAACCTGGGATCCTGGAACACCTGCTTCAGGTCCCCGTAACCTCCTTGTCCACAGAGTTCCAACTAAGGAGGTGCCCACAAACCTGGGGATATCCCCACTGATTCTTTCCTTCACAGGAAGAAGAACCTCTTCCTTCTTCTCTGATTTTCCACTTCCTCAGACTTACTCCAAATTGAAGGAGAAAAGCTGCCCATTGGGTGAAGATGATCACCACTATGACCACATGCGATGATGGTCCCAGTTTTCATGTACAGCCAAAAAGAATGCCCACCTTTTCCCCCTTCCCTTTCTTCCCTGTGGCCACTTATGGAGCACCCACAGCTCTGCCCCTGCCAACCCCTTCCGGGTCTCCTGGAAGCCCTGACACTGCCTGGAAGCTCCCACGCCCTCCACAGTCAAAGTCAGCACGCCCAGTCCCATGACTCACGGCTCCCTAAAGAAATCCCCTGACATCAGCTTCCAGGAAAAATCTGTGCTTGAAGTGCTGTCAGCTGTGGCCACCTCCCACAGCTCAACGTGGAGGCCACAGATGAAGTTACCCTTCAGCGTCCTCCAATTGAAGAGCTTGGGCAGGTAAAGTGTCTTGTGGATTTCTAGTTCAATCCTTCGCTTTTCTGTGACCAATACTTGCAGCTGCATCTAATCTAGCCTTAAATTCAATCCAGTTTAGCACTGGCTAAAGTTGGACAGAAGCTTCAAGAAACTTCCAGTCCTTGATCTCCAGCCTTGTCTGATGTAAACTTAGAGACCAGTCTGGACTCACAGCAAGACAGCAGGTTGTTTATACAGGCTGATATACTGATGAGATGTTAGTATAAACAAACAAACAATAGGGAGTTAGAGGAATCTGTGGTCAAACAATTTTGGAAATAAATGGGGTGACATCAAAATAAACCATAAAACAATACACAGTTTTTTAGATGAATGACTTCTGAGAAATTTGTTACATGTGGGTCTCTAAGAGAGGGTCTTCTTATATAGGTACACAAACCTATTCTTGTATTGACGACTGCAGCTCAGGAACATACTGTCCCATGAACCCAGTCTGATAAGCACAAGTAATGGAGTGAATCAGATCTAGGCTTGAACTCTGGCAGTGCTACATACCAGAAGTGCAGGCTTGGTTAGTTGCATCACCTCTGTAACTTGCGCGGTTTCCTTATCTTTAAAATGCTGACATCCATGTGTAGCTCGCAGGGTGTTCTGAGGGTTAAAGAGGTAGTATTTCCTGAATGGCTCAGCATCAGAGTGCTTAGTTCAGTGAATAGTGACTACAAGATCAAGTTCAGAGCTTCCTTACCTGTTCATGTCTAAGGGTGACATGGCTTCCTGCTGGATTTTCAGGAATAAAATATGTCGGGGGTGTATTTTAGAATCCTTTGCTTGTTTCATTTTTTGTGAGCTCCTTTTAAAAGAGTTTTGTGTGTCCTTTACATAAAAATTCACACAATTAAGTAAAAAGGAGAAGAAGAAAGCATAAAATCTGAAACCCCACCTCCCAGCAATAACCATGGATATTGTGGGTGAATATCTTTCCAGACAGTTCTCTACATCTATTTCTCTCGATATACAGATCTATTTGCCAATGTATATAGAGACCATGGTGTTCAGCCATGTAATCACCAGCTTCCTGTCCCTTCCTACACAGAGCCTGTGGAGGTCTTTGGTTTGTCAGGGAAGGATAGTGGGGGCTGGATTAAGGAAAGCTTTTTCCTAAATAGGAAGGAAAATCTGTCATTCATGAGAGCCCCCAAATTGAGGCCCTTTAGTCAGAATAAATTTAGATGGATGATAGAGTTCACTGAGCCCTGAAAAACACTGAGTTCTTCATAAATATGTCTCATTTTTTTTATAAACTTGTCTTATTTATAACCTTTATTCATGTCAACGGCACAGCTTAGGTATCAATAGGCCCGCTTTGCAAACAGGAAATCCAAGACTCGGTCTGGCACAAAATCAAGCAGCCAATGACCAGCAAAGGTGGGGCACAGGCCCAGGTGGTTCAGCCCCAAAGCCCACACGCTCCTTCTGCTCCTTCCACTGCCCCAGCTGCCCAACTCAGCTTACTCACTATGAAGTGCTGAGCCCCCAGGAGGAGCCCCTCTGAGCAGGGGCTGAGGGGTTGGGGAGGGCAGGGGTTATGCATGTGCGTCTCTTCCGGGGGCGGGGGGTAGTAATAAGCATTTGTAGGAAGAGAGGTGAGGCTAAAATGGGATAAAACCATTAACTTGTGTGTGTTTTCTCTCCTCTGTTGCCTTGTCCAAGGAATGAGGCCATCAGCTTATACTTCCCTGACATTGTGGCCTGGCGGGATTTTCTCCCTTCAAAGCTGTTCTTGGGGGAGGGGTTGGTGATTTGTAGAAGAAAGAATGAAAGGAGAAGCAAAGAGAAGAGAAAAAAAATGAAGATAGACAAATCCAGATGACTTTGGAGGCTCATTTCCTAACATTTGGAAGCTTAGCAAGATAACAGCTCAGCAGAAAATTATCGGTGTCTCTAGCAACTGAGCTGAGACAGGGACCTTCCAACAAGGCCAGTCTGCTGTTACAGAGGCAGTAGAATGTACAACAAGGCCACTCTAAATCAGGAACGGTTGCTGCTGTTACACAGTCAGTTGACCAGAGGTTCTCTTTCCTCACCCTAAAAATACAGAGAACTTTGTGGTAGAAGGTTCCTGTCTGAGAGGCCTGTCCGTCGTATGCACAGGCTGTGCCTGGTGTGAGCAAGGCTCTCTCTGGGATAAGAAAAGCCACACTTGTGGTATTTCCATAAAAAGTTTCACTAACCAGAATCCAGACATGAGGGAACATCAGACAAACCCAAATAGAAGAACATTCTAGAAGATAACGGGCTTATACTCTGCAAGGATATCGATGTCATGAAATACCAAGAAAAGCTAAGGAACTATTGCAGATAAAAGGAAATGAATGAGACGCTACAGTCATAACAACACGTGGTCAGTAACATCCTTTTTCTATAAAGAATATTAATGGGCCAGTTGCTGGAATCTGAATAAAATTTGTAGATGGTTAATAGTACATATCAGTGTGCTGAGTTCTTGGTTTTGATCCCTGTAAAGCAGTCGTGTGAGAGAATGTTTCTGTTTGCGGAAAAAACACACCCAGTCACTGAGAGGGAAGGCGACCCTCCGCCAGGGAAAGGTGAAGGAAGCGTGGTAAAATGTGAATATTTGGGAACTCTGGGTCAAGGGGGTTCGGAAATTCTTGGTACTATTTTTATAATTTTTCTATAAGCCTGAATTTCTGTCAAAATAAAAAGTTTAAGAGCTGAATGTGAGCAAAGGATCTAAGGGACTCTGATCTCAAAATCGTGACCACCTGAGAGTCTCTGAGAGTATGAAGGACTGAGATTCTACCACAGAGCCTTCTTTTAGAAGAATACACTGAGGGATAGTTATTATTATTGTTTTTTTAAATCCTACGGAGGACTACTGAGGACAAGCTTATTGTTTTCATTTTTGAGAGAGAGAGAAGGGAAAGGAGAAAGAGACGGACAGAGAAACATTGAGGTGAGAGAGGAACATCCATCAATTGCTCCCCCACCAGGGACCAAACCTGCAACCCAGGCAGGTGCCCTGACTGGGAATCGAACACACGACCCTTTGGTCTACTGGATGACGCCCAACCAACTGAGCCACACAGTCCAAGGCACCCTGGGACAATTCTTAAGTGCCTTTATTTACTCCTGATTTAGAATGAATGTTAAGCCATGAGCCCACATTTACTTGAACAACTTTCAAAAGATGCGAGGTGTCAAAATCCTTTCCCCCCATTATTCCTCAAGTAGTTCTGAGAGAGGGAGTATCAAACAAAAGTTTGACGAAGTAAATATATATTAAATATATGATATTAAATGTATTAAATAAATGGATTTCAGATCAATTGGGCTTGTAATTGAGTTATATTTTTATTTTGCTTAGGTTAGGATGCACAGGACACTTCTTTATGTGAACAAGGAACACGGTCTAATGATGCTCTTTAATAGAAAGTCCACAAGAAGAGGGAATACGGTGTAGTGTGACGGAAAGGGCATTCCACAGAAAATCAGGAGCTATTCTAAACAGTTAAGTAATTTTATGACTTTGGACACGTCCCCTTAACTGAAAAGTCACCTGGAATATTATAATAGCTAATATATATTGGGCTCTCACCATGAGTTGCTTTATTTGAACCGAAACAAACTCCAAGCTCTCTTTAAGGAGCAACTCTAACACTTGGAATATAACACTCTTATTTTAAATGATTCTAGAAGTATATCCCTGTGGCATCTTTTTTTTTTTTTTGACCACAATTCTTGGACAATGCGTGTGATAGATATATCAATGCTACTGCGTGGTTAGTAAGTACGTGGTGTGCTTGAGAAATGGGGAAGGAAGAGCGGCCTTGCCTCTGTGTCTTGACACAGATACGTGTGGCCTCCACTCTGGGTGCCCACCCGCTGGCTTTGGAGACACGTCATCTCCCTCTTTCCCACAGCCCACCCATGCTGACCACCGGAGCTCTGCCCGCCATCCTCTGCTCCTGTGACCCAGCAGCCAGCCCAGAGTCCCACTCTGCACATAGCTGACTAGTTTCCACAGGTGTCCACAGGTGACTTTGCTTCAGTGCTCTGCACGTGCAGACGCGGGGGGGTCCCGGAGCTCCCTGAGAGCAAGTGCCCTGTCTCTAGGCCCAGAGTCCGCATACATCCAATGCTCACATGGTAGAGGAAGTGCTGTGGACTGACTAATATAGGAACATAAACCAAACCACTGTAACAGAATCAACACAGCATTTCCTGAAGCTGCAGCATTCTCACAGAAGTTGAGAGAGAGGGAGAGGGAGAGAGAGGCCGTAACCTTGCACAAAGCCCCACCCTTCACTCTACTAGAGCCCACAATCTAGGTCAAGGAGGAAAATAGCTGCCTCTTCACCCTCATTTCAGTCCACGTCCCCTCAGTTCTGCCATGTGGTGGTCTCAGGCGTGGCCCCCTCCAAGGCTAGGCCAAGGACCCACCAGCTTAGTGAGCTTGCTTTCCACTTTCAGGAGCTGGGACTCTAGAACCATGTAAGAAAGGGAGTTTCACTTCCTGTGGTCCTGCAGCCATGGCTGGTTCTATTTGAGTCTTGCTTGCTCTCCTTTCTAACACACCCGAGGGCTCACAGGCTCACACGTCTCTGAGTTTGCATACACTGTCTTCTGCCTGGAATGTCATTACTCTGGTCTCCACAGCAAACTCATACTTCTTCAAAAATGAACTCGAGCAGTCACCCCCTCTCCCAGGGAGCCTTTGGCACACTGCTGAACTCCTACGTTTTGTGCACACTCTCCCACTTACGGTAGAAGACATTGTGTTGTGTTTGTGTGTTTGTTTGTGTCTGTCCTCCATGCTAGACTCTATGCACGCCCTGAACTGGATGACCACATCAGTTATCCTTGGTCCCCGGCACTGAGCACAATGTGTAGCCACTGGGAGTGAGTCTGGAGCCTTCTGAGCAGTAAGAGGTCAAACTGAGGACACAGAAACTCAAGACCACAGAGTCTGATCTTCCCAGGTGGCAACTCCCATCACTTCCCAAAGGCGAGTCCCTTGGGTGGTGGTAGTCGTGAAGAGATGGGTTTTGAATCACTCCTTGTCAGGGGTATAAAGGTCCTTTCATTTAAAGGCTAGATATTCTTAACCACTCACACAGGAAACACCACAGGAAATCAAGTTTTAGCTCAGCCTCTGCTCCAATTCAACCACAATTTCAAAACAGTGCAGATTCTGGTGGAAATTGAGAAAGCGAAACTTCTTCATTAGCCAGCAGCTAAGATTCTGCTTTGGCTCAACGTTTTTCTGAAGCACTTGCATGCATGTCTAACATCACTCAGCTCATGGAGTTCCTGAAGGGCAGGACGATTCGCTGGGCAAATAGCCTCCTATCTTGCCAACCTGCCCCCTCCCCACCAGCATCTTCCAAAACACAATGTCTGGCCCCAGAAGGTGCTTAACTCCTGGCTATTAAATGACTTAATTTTTTTAAAGGCTCATCTTTATTGTTGAAGTCAAGGTTCAATAGCTCCTGAAGAGCTTTGGAAATCTAGAGCCCTCGGCCGAATTCCCATCCCTCACTTTAGGTAGTTGGCTGTGGTTCTAGGGAACTTTCCTGTCCCCTCCGGGAGAAATTCTCATAGGTCCTGGAAGGAGAAAGCTGTGATCTAGAGTTCCCATCACAACCTGATCCCCGGCCAGTATGACAGTCACAGAAAGCCAAGACCAAAGCATGGCTGTGACTTTCTGAGTCCTTGAGTCCTGATCTTTAGTTATGGGGCATGAATTAGGAATCATTGCCATATTATATTTCATTGGTTGGTGCAAGTCATATTTATTCATATCATGGTTTGTACACCAAGGATAAGCTTATTTGGTGGAACTCCGAGGATCCCAGTGCCCTTCCTGCCATCTGAAACAACTAATCTAAGTAGCCCTTAGAAATGACTACCTTTCAGCAAGTGAAACACAGCTACTGAGCACATCCTGTGTTCCTGGCTGGGCTGGGTGTTCTGATTTGTAGCAGTCCTTTTCTTTAGTGGTATAAAGGAAATCACCAACTTTTGAAATTCTCTCGCAGGCGGAAGACCTACTCTCCCAGCTGACTTTCTGAATGGCTCTGGCCATTTAGAAATGGTTCTCTCTTCGCCTGGAAATCACAAGACCAATCTTTTAAAGACCAGAGCATATACAAAAACCTCCCCCAACTTCACCTCTCACAGAAGGCTCCGGGCATCAGAAATGAGCACACTCAGAAATTCAAGTTCAGGAGCAGTTTAAGCACAGGAATGCCCTGACCCAAAGTGGTATCAGATAATGAGACCCCGGTTAATTAGAAGTCTTTCTGGCCACATTGCCTCTTGAGGGTTACTAGGACCTTGCTGACCTTTCTCCTTCTTGCACAATATTTGTGAAACAGAAGCAGGCGACTTTAGGGTGACTAGAGAAGTGTGGGGAGACTCCTGAGTAGATACTTTCTCCCACGTTGGATGGTTCGGGTCTCCACTCTCAACCCAGGTTAAAATATCACCAATCTTACCTTTCGTAGGTGCTTTTCCTTAGTCCTTCAGGCAGAATTGATGCTTATCCTAGAGGGTGGCTGCGACAAGGTTGGCAACAAGGATGTCTGAGACTATGTGTGTAAAGGGAGAAGTGAAGGGGAATAAATGTCATCATGCTGTGATGACAGGAAGCCCAGAGGAGGAGGAGGAGAGGGAGGAAGCGAGGCTGGTCCCGCCCTCTTCACACTCAGAGATGCAATTCTTCCCCTGCGGCTTTTTAGAAGTTTGCTCCCATGACCCACCCAAACACCTACGCTGGATTCTATGAAACACAGGAAAACTCAAAAGACCAGGTGGGTTCAGGCACTGATCTGTGAGCACCACGGGCTCTTGGTTGGTCTGGGCATGATTTCTTGGTCCAGAAAAGGATAGAGCTTCTCAATTTAGGTGGCGCCTCAGAATTGCCTGGGGATCTGTTCAAGGATGAGTTGGTCAGGCCTCACCACCCCCGTTTGCCATTCAGGTAGACTGAGACTGGCATACAGTCTCGGAATTAGTATTTTAAGAAGTTTTCTAGGACTGAGACTTAGGAATGTCTGTTAAGCTACTCTGGCCCCCGTCCACCCTCCCTCAGGCTGCCTTCCAGAAGATCTCTGGTCTCTAGTTTGATTGGGCCACCATCCCCAGCCTTCTGTGTCTTGGAAGCTGGACTGCCCTTATGCCAGGGTGTTGTTGGAGGTAAACCCTAAGGCCCAATTCAAAGGACCCTGGTAGAAATGATTGGGTCAATAGAGGGAACCCCAGATCCAGAGCCCAAAGACCTGGGTTGCAGTCCCAGCCTTATCTCTGTCAGCTGTGCGGTTCCAAGCAGGTCACCCTCTCAAAGCTTCCGTTTCTTAGTAGCAATATAAAAGATAACAAAAAGGGAGCCACTTTAAAATGGAGCCAGAGCTGCCATCCCCAAGGAACTGCCTAGCATATCTTACTCCTCAAACCTTTGGAACGTTAAAACTGGGCAATATAATCTTTGGACTGGGCCTAAAGCAACATTGCATTCCAAATAACTGTCTGCTGCAACAACCAGGGAGACAGCATGGCCGCCCACTGAAATTGAAAAACGTTCTTCAGAAATTGCATCACGGCATTGGCTTATCTGCAGCTATGGAAATTCCTTCCTTCTTTCATGTGAAAGCTCCCCTTGCCTTTCTCATAAATGCCCCTGGCCTTCACCTCCTAATCAGAACCTGTTTGGCTTTCTGCCTGAATCAGTGCTTCACGAGTAGCTGTTTTTTCAGATCTCAGATAAACGCTTGCTGCCTCTCACTTCGGCCTTTTATTTTCAGGTTAACAGTCACATCTAATTATAATCCTACTAAACAGTTACTGTTATAGCCCCCTTTACAGATGAAAAAGCAGAGGCTCACAGAAGTTCGCTGATTTGTCCAAGGTTATATAACTAAGAAATGACAGAGCCAGAATGCAAATTCAAGGTCACAAAGAATGCTGTTCTAGAAACACTATGATGAGTCGATTTGGAAAAATATGTCGCCAGCTTTCACTCTGCTTATCAACTGGAATTTTCTTAGACTGAGTCAAGGGACCAGGTGGCGACCATGACCCTCGTGTATCTCTAGTCAGCTGTGAACTTGGAATCAATTGCTGAGCCTCAGTGGTTCCATCTGATCAATGAAGAGAGGGGCACTGTCCCTGCTCTGTGTCTTTGCCTTCATCCCGAGACATTCAGACTCTGGAATAACCTCTGGCTCGTGGGGAAAGTTGAGTTAGCAAAGATGCAATGGTTCTTTTCTGCAGAACTTGTCAGTCCTTGATATTCTCTAAATATGCAGATTTGCCCAAACTTATTTGATCATAGAACAACATGTGCGCATGTCGCTTTCCCATGGAACCATTTCTCACTGTAACTACATCTTAGCAAATGCTGTGGAGACCCTCCTTTGCTCCTCTGACATCACACTGGTGGCCCCTGCTGTGGAGGACGTGAGGAAGGCTTCCTGCTTGGCTCCCGCTTTCTGTCATCTCCTTCACCCCCATGCCTCTGACTACCATAGCTCTGTGCCCAAGATTCACAAATCCCTATGTGCACCCCCACTCTCATTTGAGCTCCACACAGGCACCCGAAGCCCAGTGCTCGGATGAGCTCGGTGAACTCAGCCTCCTGCCACTGAAGCCTGCTTCCTCTGCCCTCCCCCATCGCCCCCCAAAGGGAAAGCCCTAACTCACCTCCCAGGTGCCCAAGCCAGAAACCCGGCACTCTCCAAGGCTACTCTCTCTCATACCACCACATATTATTCTTTAAAAGTGATTAAGGAAGATGATTTAGGTGATACGAGCAAACCTTATCCAGCCCTTCACAAAGTAAACAGTCCCCACGTGGAGGCTGCCACATGGGGTCTCTCTCAGAAGGGCACTAATCTCACCCTGGAGGGCTCCACCCTCATGACCCACTTATCTCCGCAAGACCAGCATATTGGGCATTACGTGTCAATGTGCAAATTTGGGGGACACACACATGGTCTACAGCACAAACCCATAAAAAAGCTGAATTATAGGATCTTTGAGCGAGGAGTACGATGTGCTGGAAATAATGCAGATGGGCAACCAGAGGCATCCACAGAGATGCTTCAAGGAAGTCGTGACATGTCTTTGTGTCTTGGTCTCTTCCGCTGTGCTCTGGGGGATAATTTCTACTTCATAGCAAAATAAGGACCAAATGAGAAACAGTGAAAAGCTTTCTAAGGCTTAAAGTGTGATATGAATTTTGGTTCTTATCCTCAGTGTGTTCCCCAGAGAGCGCCGAGCTAGTCTTCCAGATTTTTCAAATCTGGAGTCTGAGACCTCGGGCCGTTAAGAGACTTGCCTCAGGCCTGTCAGTTGGACTGGACACAACCCTTGGCTCACTCAGTGGTCAAGGAGATGGTCAGACACCAGAGGATACACACGGAGCAGTCCTTTTGTGCTGAAGGCTCTAGACCTCTGCATGAAAAGTGACTCTTACTAAGGTCCCATTCTCGCTGAGCTCAGGCGTGTGTGGAGCCGTGAGAAACCACGATGCTGTCGCCCTGACTCGATGGGCTTTTTCATTCATCCTCTTGCCTGAGCTCAGAAAGGGCAGGGTGACCGGTCTCTCTGCTCACACAGCTACTCTCTGTGATGACAGAAGTGGCTGCGGTCTCCTCCCCTCCGCCCCACCATGCAGCCTTGACTGTGCATCTCCATCCTCCCCTGTCCCCCAGCAAAAGACCACATGGCACTGGGACAGAGTCAGGAACTCGTAGGTCCTTGTGCAGCCCTCCCCTTGCTTCTCTTCAGAAGGGATCTGACCAAGTCTGGATGACGAGGGGCTCCTTTCCTTGGCCACCTGCTTCTGAGCCTCAAAGAACAAATATGTCACGGGTGGCCATGCTAACTGGAGATATCCAGGGCCCGACAAGGACAGGATCCTTCCTAAGCCCAGGGAAGCCACTGGCCAGTGTGACTTTGAGATTTCAGCGTGTGGAAAAGAAGTCAGTTACAGACCTTCAGGGGCTTGCAAAATGCAGTGCAGGTAAGCCTGACATCCCAGATCACCTACAGAAGCTGGTCATACTAGAAGGTATGGCCTTCTCCAGATATCCCCCTCCTTTTTCTCCTCTTAGGGCACATCAAATGCCCTTGACTTTACAGGACACAAATGTATCCAAATGTGACCTCTGTGTTTTTGTATATTTTTCCAGTAAGGAAAATAAGGGAGGCTATCATGAAAGGCCTACTTAAAATAAATGTGTGTATATTTGGGCCTACGGAGCAGCAGAAGTCTTTATTCAAATAAAGTTTTAAATAGAACAGCTATAAATGCAACAGGTGGAAGCAGAACTGGTGGGGCGCCGAGGCTGCCCCCCTCTTCCCCTCTTTGCTGGCTCCTCAGCCTCCTCCGCCCAGCTCTAAGAATAGAAAATCACCAGTCCCGGTGGCCGAGCCCCGGGTTCTTTGTCACCGTGGGGGTTTGTTATTTCCATTCGTGGGACCGGGGCCATGGCTTCTCCAGTCCTGCAGCCTCACTCACTTGGGAAGAGACTCCTCAGGCTTTGTGTCTTATTTTCATGTCTCAGTGGAAGTAAGAAGGCAGTTCTGCACCCAACTGCTCTTCTTCCCGTCTGGGAGGCGGAAGTGGAGGCTTCCTGCCGAAGGAACGTGGGGACGTGTTTCTCCAGTGGGCGTGCTGCTGGCCACAAACATCCAACATCCGCTCTGACGCCCGGTTGGAGTCAGTGAGCTTGTAGGGGGTGCAGTGTGGCTCCTGGGGCTGGTAGGGGGTGTCAGCAGCTCTGCAGTGGGCTACAATACATACACCACACTCCCTCCTGGCCCAGTGTAGCGGAACAGTGGTCCTATGGGTAACCCTGGCATATACAGGGGAGCTCCTCGTGTCCCTGGGCAAGGAGAAAAGCCACCGAGTGGGCAGACGGAGTGGCATGGGGAGACTCCTAAACAGAAGTGCTGGATTCTAGTCTTTGTTTTGTAATTAACTCGGGAAAGTCCACTTAATACCCCAGGGGATCACTTCCCTATCTGTGAAAGAAGAGAGACTAGCTAATTCATACATTCTCTCTGGGCCTTAAACATTCTGAATACTTATTACTGTATGATTTAAAAAAAGAACTCTGACTACATGGGCCAGGTTGTACTGTCCCTGTTCTCGCTTAGGGGGCAGCAAGATGGGTGGGCGGGCCTTCCCTGCCCCACAGATGAGGAAGACGAAGCTCCGGGAGCTATGGTAACTTGCCCAAAGCACACTGCCAGAAGGCGGCAGCGCCCGCATCTTAAACACGCCCATGGCGCGCAGGAGCCTGCTGTCCTATCCAGCCGTCCGACCTCCCCCAGAGCCACTCAGACAGGAACACTCGCCACAGAGGAGGCATCAGTGGCTAATCGAGACTTCTTCGGGGTACCCTAGGATGACCTCGCCATATTTTTCTAGTTTATAAGAGGAGCAAGAACAGGGCAATTGTTTCTTCCTAAGGCAAAGCCTGAGAATGTTGGCAGACTCCCGAGGTTTTGAGTAACCCCCATGAGTGGAGAGCATAATCTCTTTGCTTATCTCAAAAAAGAGAAGCAAGCCCAAACAGAAACATTTGCCAGAGACACTCCTGTCCCTGGCACGGGGAGCGTGGTCTGCAGAAGCCAGGCGAGGAGGCAGGCTGTGTTGTCTATGTAGTGCTGACCTTAGCTTCTCTAGGCTGAAGTCAACTCAGCTCTTCTGAGATGCCGGAGAGCAAGCACCACCAGAAATAGTATTTCACCACGCCCTCAGAGCTGACTAC
This sequence comes from Carollia perspicillata, assembly GCA_004027735.1. Classification (NCBI taxonomy): domain Eukaryota; kingdom Metazoa; phylum Chordata; class Mammalia; order Chiroptera; family Phyllostomidae; genus Carollia; species Carollia perspicillata. Next base: position 20,817 of record PVKM010007960.1, on the reverse strand, counting down.
CGAGAGCACGTGCCTCCCTACGGAGGCAGGGAGCAGTCCCGGCAAGATCCCGGCAGAGAGCCTGGCAGAGGCGCTGCTGGCACTCCATGAAAATGAAGCCCCCGCTGACCCCGTCGCAGCTGGGAGACAGCAGTGCAGACAGTGGCGTGGGCCTCGCCTCCTTTCCCAGGATCTTCCTTTCCCGCCTCCAAGTCTCAGAGTGCAAAGAATTAGAAAATGGCAAATCAGTCCTGGCCGATGTGGCTCCGGGGACTGAGCACCGGCCTGCGAACCAAGAGGTCGCTGGTTATTTTCCCGGTCAGGGCACAGGCCTGGGTTGTGGGCCAGGTCCCCAGATGGGGGCACTCGAGGGGCAACCACACACTGATGTTTCTTTCCCTCTTTTCCCCTCCCCATCTCCTCTGTCTAAAATAAATAAATAAATAAAATCTTTAAAGAAAATGCAAATTCTAGTCCTGAGAAAGGAACCGAAGCTCTAGGTTCTTGAGGTGTAATTAACATCTTATTACTGCTGTTATTCTGTTTAAGTCAGTTTATTTGTTTTTTAAAGACTTTTAGGTTCTCAGCAAAATGGAGCGGAAAGTACAGAGATTTTCCGTGCGCCCTCTTCCCCCACACTCGCACAGCCTCCCCCCACCCTCGACATCCTGCACCAGAGTGGCACGCTGGTCACAGCCCATGAAGTCACACCGGCACATCACCGCCCAAAGTCCAGAGCTCACCTTCGGCTTCGCTCTTGGGGTTGCACAGCCCATGGGTTTTGACAAATGTGCGATGACGTGCATCCACTGTCACAGCATCATACACGGTGGTTTCCCTGCCCTAAGAGTCCTCTGTGCTCTGCCCGTGATCCTCCCCGGAGCCCTGACCTCTGGCAGCCGCTGACCTTTTCACTGTCTTCATAGCCTTGCCTTTTCCAGGCTGTCGTGTAGTTGGGATCACATAATATAAAGCCTTTTCAGGCTGGTTTCTTCCACTTAATAATATGCATTTAAACTTCCCCTATAACTTTTCATGGCTTAACAGCTCATTTCTTTTCAGTGCTGAATAGTATTTCTTTGTCTGGATGGACCAATTTTTCCCTTCTTTTACTGGAAGGTCATTATGCATTAGGCTGTTATAAGCCATCTTTGCATAGATATACTCGTATGTTTTTAGCTCATTTGGGTAAATACCAAGGGGTGTGGCTGCTGAGTCATACAGTCAAAGTATGTTCAGCTTTGTAAGAGATTCACAAACTGTCTTCCAAAGTGGCCGCCGCATCAGTCCTCATTGCCACCAGCAATGAATGGGAGTTTCCCGTCCCTCCACATGTTAGCTGTTGTCAGTGCTCTGGACTTTGGTCATTCTAATAAGTGTGTAGTGGTTGTCTTCTTATTTTAAATTTTGAAGCCCACGTGCAACTCGTATATGTAGTTTTACGTTAGTTATTTGACTTATGTTTGTCTTCCCCCTATAGACGGTGAGTGCAGTGAGAGCAAAGGCTGCCTCTGTTTTTGCTTATTTTATCACTCGGATGTGGCACGATGCCCTGGACACAGGAGACCTCCGGCGGCTATTGGAACGAGTGACTAGCCCGCCTCACCAGCTCCTCGGGCTATGAGCTTTAGCGCAAGGGCCCAGGTCTACTGAGTGTGGTGGAGCAGAACCTGACCGACTTAGACCATTCCTGGGCCATCAGTTCTCCTGAAGCTGCCAGAACTCGACAGTGTCCTCAGCTGTGCTCTGGGGCATTTGGTCATCTGGCTTTGGTAGCTCTTGGTTTAGGTAGTTGCCTTTTAGAAACAATCCTCACCCGGGGATATATTCACTGATTTTAGAGAGAGAGAGGAAGGGAGAGATAGAGAAAGAGAAAGAATGAAACATTGATGTCAGAGAGAAAACCATGGATCTGTTGCCTCCTATAAACACCCCCGCTGGGGACTGAACCCACAATCTAGTTATGTGCTCTGTCTGGGTAGCAAACCTGCAATCTTTTGGTGTATGGGTCGATGCTCCAAACGACTGAGCCACCTGTCCAGGCAAATAGGACTCTTCCTTTTTGCTTTATCTGAGGAAACCTGGCCTCTTCCTTAAGCAGTTCTTCAGGGCTTCGTGAATGTCTCTGTTTCTCAGGCTGTAGATGATGGGATTGAACATGGGTGTCAGGATGGTGTAGAGCAGAGAGGACCCCTTGCGCAAGAGTTGGGGTGAATTGGCTGAGGGCACAAGGTATGTGGCGATCAGTGTCCCGTAAAACACCGCGACCGAGGTGAGGTGGGAGGAGCAGGTGGAGAAGGCCTTCTGCCGGCCTGTGCCAGATGGAATTCTTAGGACAGCAGCAAGAATGCAGGAGTAGGAAACTGCGATGAGGAGAAATGGGACCAGCGTCACTGCAGAAGAGGTGGCATAAGCAATGGTCTCGGTCAGTGAGGTGTCGGTGCAGGAGAGATGAACGAGAGGAGTAAAGTCACAAAAGAAGTGATCGATTTCATTGGGTCCGCAGAAGGGCAGTCGAGACAGCAGGACCATCGTGACCGCCGTCAGGAGGAAGCAGCAGAACCAAGAGCCGGTGGCCAGCCGAACGCAGAGGGGGCCAGTCATGAGGACGGGATAGTGGAGAGGCTGACAGATGGCCAGGTAGCGGTCATAGGACATCACAGCAAGCAAGAGACACTCCGTGGCAGCCAGGGACCCGAAGAAATAGAATTGGGCCAGGCATCCAGCCACAGAGATGGCGTTCTGTCCGGCTATGAGGATCAGCAACATCTTGGGGACGATGTTGGTGGTATACCAGATCTCCAGAAAGGCCAAGTTCACCAGGAAGAAGTACATGGGGGTGTGGAGGTGGTGACTGAACAAAACTAGCAGAATGATGAGGATGTTTCCAGAAATGATTAAGATGAAGAAAACTAAAAACATCATAAAGAGGAAAATATTTAGCTGCCGGATGGAAGAAAATCCTCTGAGCACAAACTCCACCACGGCTGTTTGATTTTCCCAGGGCGGGACCACCATGCCTTGGCTGCCTTCCTGAGGAGCATAACACCCAGCGATAAAGCAGGCGAAATGCAGGCAATTCTAGCTTACGCCCAGGGCGTGGCCCGACAGTCGACGACCTTCATGCCCCACGCAGGTGTCTGGAAGTTCCTTTTATCTGGGTGCACAAGGGGCATCTTTTTTTTTTTCTTTCAAGATCTGAGATGGGAAACAAAAGAATTTGGACTAAGCGCCTGTGACCACTTCAACGTCCTCACCTTCTTCTCCCACCAGTTTTTGTCTTCACCAGGAACGATGTCAGCCGGAAGTGGACAAAACAGGAAGAGGAATAGGAGGAGGAAAAAGCAGGGAGGAAACAGGAAGAAGGAGAAGCACCAGCTCTGTCCCTTCCCGAATGTGCTATGGTAGCCCGGGGGGTATGGAAGAACAGGAAGGACATCTAGAAGGAAGGTGGGCCCAGTTCAGAGGGTTGGTGAACTCTTAGCAGGAGCCCCTCCCACGTCAGGCACTGTTTGCATTTAGGGAAACCGTCTCTTGTCATATTTATGATGGATTCCTCTTCCTTCAGCTTCTTCGTGACTTGACAGGTAAGCTTATTACTTCTGTTTTGGATTCCATCTCCGACTCTTTGGTGGCAGCCCAAGCTGGTGTCACCCAAGGGCAGGATGGCTTTCTCTCGCAATTTTAAATGGGTAAAATCAGACCGTTTAAAAAGATTTTATCTAGAACGCTAGTAAATGGGAAAAAGAGATTCAGAACCAGGTGGCCTAAGGCATTACGTACAACTGACCAATTAAGTATAAGCGCCTCTGGTTCTTTTCGGAGAGGTGAGGAAGGCCAAGTCCCCTCCTCAGCCCCGTCTTGGTCCAAGCCATGTATGCCCCCACTGAGCTCAGGGCAGATGGAGAAACTGCCCCCAAAACACTGCTATTCAGAGTCAGAGGCTGAAACCACTGCTGTTCTGACCCCCTTTGTACTGGATCTGCTCCTCCTTATCTACGGAGGGACCGGATGGATGCAGGTAAGCCGGTAGGGACGGGACAACCGAGTGTAGGCAAAGAAGCCACCCTGGGGTGTGACGATGAGGCAGTTATCAGGAGCAGCCAGTAACCGCCCTCCCCCCAAGGCCAGGGGCTCTGCGTCGTGAGTCAGACTCTGAACCAGGTGTTTAACTTCTCTGAGACAGTTTCTCGTTTAGGGTACAGGGTGGGTGAAGAACGTCACACGTGCCTGGCGTGTGCAACAAGCCCACAGACACAAATCTGGAAAACCACTGCTATTCCTGTTGCCAACATCACCTAAGCTCGCCAAGGACTGATCGCCCTCACTTCCAAGGGGCCACTGGCAAATAATCTCCGTGTCTTTTGCCGCATCCTGCAGTGTTTGTGCGTGTGATTGTGCAAGCAATTCAGCTCTTCCTGCTTCCTCTCATCATGCTAACAGCCTTTGGCAATACATTGATCCCCTTTCAAAATTGATCCAGTGACCTGGGTACCATTCTGGGGAGCCCTAGTTTCACCTTTGCAAGTGGCTCACAGAACTAGCCTGGAATCTGTGCTGACCGACCGTCCCGGTGCCCCAGGGACACCCAGACCCTGCGCTCACTGAGTGGGGAAGGTACAGAGAGAGGCCTCTTCATGCCCCGCAAAGCACAGCTGAGC
>PVKM010007960.1:0-16077 GCA_004027735.1 Carollia perspicillata | reverse complement strand
ACAGAGCAAAGACCCTTAGGTTTGGGTGCTCACTGCTGGGAATCTCCACAAAGTCTGGGCGTGTGCGGTGACTTCACAAAGGAGTAGCAAGGTTTGTGTCTGCGAGCTCTTAGGCTCTGGGTTGCTTTTTAAATTTTTTATTGGTATTTTATTACAGTTGTCCCAATTTCCCCCCCGTGCCCTTTTCCACCCAGTCCGCCCCCCTGCTCCCACAGTCAGTCCCCACACCATTATCCATGGCCATGGGTCATTCATACATGTTCTTTGACTAGTCCCTTCCCCTTCTCCCATCATTATTCCTCTTCCCTGCCCTTCCGGTCGCTGTCAGTCTTTCCGTGTTTCTGTTAGGCTCGGGGTTCCCTAGCTCCAGCCCCAGGGGTCTGTCTCTTAATCCCCCCATGGTGAGGTAGGCACCTGTCACAGGGAGATGGATTCCCTGGAGCACGCTAATGGAGGGTTAGTGTGCCTTTTTTTGTGCCGGCTGCTTATCAAGTAATTTTGATGCACAGTAATCACTATGCTGTTGTGGGATATTTGGGGGCTGCCTGCCCAGCACCCCAACACTGCTTATGATGACCGTTTATGGTGATTACTTGATCCCAGGCACTATTCTAACTGCTGAAAAGGTATAACTCACGTAAGCATCACCGCAGTGCTATGTCCTTACTTTCTGGGTGGAGTCACAGAGAGGTCCATTCACTTACCTGTGCTCATCAGTTGGGAAGTGGCCGAGGCGAGATTCAGGCTGACCCTGGACCCGTTGCTCCTAACCAGTAATGCTGCTGCCCCACCCTGGGTACCTCGGCTAGTTTGCATTATCTCACAGTGGTGGGAAGAGGGCAGGAAGGTCCCACAGGGCAGCCTCTTGTCCAGGTTTTAACTTCAGGGCAAGGGAGGCTTGCTTCCCTGGTCGATGAGAGAGCCACCCCGAAAGACTCCCCGCCTCTGGCAGTCTTCTCCACCCTCCTGCAGACTGGCTTTCCCACTGCTACTTCTATGTCCTTTCTTCAGTATCTTAAAAAAATACTACTAATAAAACCAGGTCAGCCTATTACCTTAAAGAAGCCAAAGAGTCCTTTTGAGAGCGTGCACAGGGAGCTGCACCTTCGGTCCAGAGGGCCCTTGCATTTCCACCAAGGGCTGTGCAGAAATGCGGGACACGCAGACCATGGAAAGCAGGTGGAGGGCAGGCGGGAATGGACCAGACAGGCAGAGACACCCGCCTGGGAGCACAGCCTAGATTCAAACCCCTGCTCACCACAAAGATGTGGGAGCAAAGTCATTCATTTCACCACCTGAAGGGAAACGCTGCCCTGTGGCCTCCAGGTTGGTATGAGAGAGTCTTTCCCCGACAGCAGGGAGGCTGAGAGCCCTCCACTGCCGGCCCTGGCCCTGGCATGCAGCCACCACCCTTCCTCTGCCTCCTCAGCAGAAGGGAAGAATTGCAACAACAAGAAGCAACCCAGTATGGAAAAAGCTGGAGGTGTGTGCTTTGCTCACCTGCTCCTACGTTAACATTGCTCATCTAGGCTGCAGGAGTCTAGAGCCATAAACCCAGACCAGGCAGGTGTCTGCCATTCACGTGGGCGCGGGCTGAGGGCTCAGTAGGTGGCAGAGCTCTTTCCTCCACTCTTCATCCCTTTTTCTCTTCTGCGCCTGCCTTTCCTCCCAGGTGCAGACACACAGGCTCTTAGGAAGGTGTCTGCCCCCCTCCGCTGCACAGGTCCAGCAGGGATAGCTCCTAAATACAATGAAAGGAGACAGGAGCACTGGACTGGGTCATTTCTAACATCCCTTTTAAACTTGATTTTTTTTTCCAATTGGGAAACATTCCACTTCCCCAGGACACGAACATGGAGCAAGGACACAGGAAAGCGAAGAGGTTTGTCACAAAGCCAAGTGAAAACACAAATACTCAGTGAATAAGCACCAGCTGTCTTGCTTGCACTAACAACAACAACAAAACAATAACAAAAAAGCAAGGAAGGACGTGAAGAGACTTAGGTGCTCTCTGAACGGATCCGTTTCCCTGGGCTGCATTAAATGCCCAGTGAATGAGCCAATGGATGCAGCCACCATTCAGCTTATGGGCGAGGACTGTTGACTTGCCAGCTGCTGGCTGAGTCAGGTGAATGGTCCATCAACCCAGTAGACACATCTCGGTAGTTAGGCTTTGTCATGAAACTAATAGTTTTGATTGCGTGTGCTAGGAAACAGCACCCCTGGCCTCATGTAGCAAAGGGCAGACGTAAAACAGGAAAAGCAGAACAGAGCAGAACAAACGAACTTCACCTGGGAGTGCCTCAGAGCGGGGCACGCCTCCTTCGGGGAGCCAGGCTGCAGACGCCACGGCAGGGCACGACCATCTCTCCCGGATTCAGAGGACTGGGCTAGACCCTGCAATCCCGCTTTTATCCACAAATACACTGCCCTGCGGACTCGACCCAAACTCGACCGTCTTAACCCATGAACCTAGGAGGCCCGTTGCGTTTTGGTCCCGATGTTCAGCCTCCTTCCTCTTTGTAAACTTGTGTCCCCCTGTGGCCAAAGCCATAGCCTCCCCTGACACTAGGACTTAGGGGCATTCCCCAAATGGCTCTGGGGGCAAATTGCTGTTTCTGTTGCAAAGTATATGAAACCAAGTTACCTCCACCTTAGAGGAAAGCCCTTTTTCCTCCTTGCTGTGTGTTAAGCTCCGCTTTAACTGTGACTCTGTATTTATATAACCTTTGGGAAGGACTTTAATTTTAGTGACTGAAAACGCACGATTATTTTATGTTTTAGGGTGGATTGAATAATATTTCGAAGGAAGTAGTCGATGTGTTCCTACCCACAGGAAGTGACATCACTGTGCGTGTCCTCATGGTTGTAGGTTTGGGAAGGAGCTGGAACAAGTGCCTGTGATGGTGAACATTGATTGTTAAAGCCATTAATTAGGGTTCTAAAGAGGCTGTGAACTCCTGGATTGCTGTCATTGATTAAAAATGGCAACTGGGGCTGGTCCTGCTGTTGGAATTGTCAGTTTGTGAGTGACAACATAATGGAATTGAAGTTCTCATGAACTGACAGGGACTCATGAACTGGAGAAATATTCACTGAAAGTGACACATTAATATGGCTGTCCAATAAGTGTATCAAGTGACACAGTGATAAAGTGTTGGTGAATTGGAACTACCCTGTTTGTTCTTTAAAATGGAACTATTTTCTGTAAGATCAAGAGGCCGGCCTTCCTGAGGCCTTGGTACTCACCAATATTGAATTTGCCAACAAATATTCGCCCAGGCGAGGCTCCGCGTAGAATGTCGGGATTGAAATCTGCCAAGTGGCCCCTGTGCCAGGCATGGGCTCCGAGCCTCTGCTCTCCGCAGCCCTCACAAGTCCTGTGGCCACTGCCACCTTACACAGGAGCAAGGCCCGGCTTGGAGGGATAAAGTGACTTGTTCAAAATTACCCGGCAGGAGCACGCGAGGGAGCTGGGATGGGACCAGAAGTTCCATGGGTTCAGAGCCCGGCACACAGTAAAGTTTTAAGTAAACGTTTATTTAAAAGAAACAGGAATGAATAAATAGGTGTGCAAATGTCTGACGCCAAATCAATGTGCTGTGCATTTTAGCAAACGCCTTTCCTCCAACTCATGAAACCTGCTGTCACCTGCTGGTGACACCTGTCGAGGAAACAAACGGAAGGGGTCTAGGTAGAAGCTGAATGTATGGTAGAAGTGGCTACCGATGTTGATTTTTTTAATGGCAAGTTATTCATGAAAAAGGAAAAGACTACTAATAAAAACAACCAAGATTATTTTATTTAGAGCGAGACCATCTGAGGGAAGCCTATTTCAGTATCTGAGTTAATCGGTTATTTTGCAGCAAGGCTACTCCGCAGTTTCGAAGAGGTTGTAAAACCACTGTTACTCCTTAAAAAAAGAAGAAGGTATTTATTTTTTTTGGAAACCAAGCCACTGATACAGATTTACCCAAGAATATAAGCTTCAGATATGTTCTCCAGCTGGTACGGAGTCAGCTAAATACCAGTATTTCAACTCTCAACCTACAGAGCACAGCCCAAGGAACTATTGTAACTCTGATTCTTTGAGATCAGAAAAGATTTAGTTTACAATGTCTATAGACTGTAAGTCTTAAAAAGGTAAAAAAAAATCTAAAAAGAAAATAAACAGGGTTAAAATAAAAACATTTCTGAGCCTCATGTGTTAACTTCAGCTATTCAACATGACTGGGAATGTGACTTTGTGGGTACAGTAGTCCCCCCTTATCCGAGACCCCCAGTGGATACCTGTGACCGCGGAGAGTACCGAACCCTCCTGTACCTCCCTATATAAAGTTTCATGGAGGCACAGTAAGAGATTACCAGCAATACCTAATAGTGAAATGGAATGACTGTAACAATATGCTGTCACAAAAGCATTGTGCCTGTGGTCTCTCTTTCTCTTGCCCAGCAAATTAGCGCTAGGACAAGTCTCAGCATGCTGTCCACTCTTCGCATGTGCCAGCCAGACAGAGGCTGGGGCTGGGAGCTGGCGAGGGAGTGAGCGGAGGGAGTTGGAGAAGCAGGGAGCCCAAGCCTGCTCTCCGCCTGCTGGTGCCCACCCAGCTGAGCAGACTCCCTTCTCTGCCTTCTGCCTCCCTTCGCCTCTCTCACCTCCCATTCCCCATTCCTCTCTCTCCCTAACCCACCCTCCTTCTCTCTCATCCCCCTCTCCCATTTACTATATCTCGTTTCAAGCTAGTCTTTCTGGGTCTCTCTCAATCTCTGCTCTCTCCTTCTCTTCCTTTCCTCTCTCCCTCTTTCTGACATTTACTTTTCCTCCCAGGATGTCTTCCTCCACTGCCCATCAATGAGCCTGCACACACAGACAATGTATTATTTATACTGTATCTTACCATACCGTTTATATGTTTGGGCACACATAATTACCATTGTGTTACAGCTATCTACAGTACACAGCACAGTAACATGCTCTACACGTTTGTAGCCTAGGAGCAATAGGCTAGGACCATCGCCTAGGAGTGCAGTAGGCCATGCCATCTAGGTTCGTATAAGTGAAATCTATGATGTTGACATAGGGATGAAATCACCTAACAATGCATTTCTGAGAATGTGTCCCCATTGTTAAGTGATATATGGCCATAACCAGATGATTGACTATCCACTTTCTAAATGTCTTGTCGTCTGTTTCCTTTCACAGGAGTTGTAGAAACATTGGCCAAATGGAGCCTACAAAATGCTCTCCCCCATTTGATAGCCAGAGGCAGAAGGCAGGTCCTCACATTCTTGCCACTTCCCAGTCCTCCTGCTTGAGTTCTGTGCCCTGGTAGAACCGTGCGTCCCTAGTGCTCACGGCTGCCTTAGTGACCTTGATCTCTGTGGGCGAAGCCCAGCAGGGCCTCCCACCCCGAAGGCCACCACTAGATAGCCCATACTTCACCAGAGGAGCAAATCAAATTTTGTTTTATTTTTCTTTTTTAAAAGTTCATTTATCTTGAGATAATTGTAGATTCATATGAATTTGTAAGAAATAATATAGAGAGATTCCATGTACCCTTTCTCCAATTTCCTTCAAGGAACACATCTTGCAAAACTATAGCAAAATATCAGAACTGTGATACCGCTATTGATAAGATAAAGAATATTTACATCACCACAAGGATTCTTTTGAAATGCTTTTGAGAGAGAGAGAGATTGGCTTGTTGTTTCACTTATTTATACATTCGTTGGTTGATTCCTGTATGTGCCCTGACTGGGGATTGAACCTGCAACCTTGGCTTATCAGGATGATGCTCTAACCAACTGAGCTAACTGGCTAGGAGCCACAAGAATTTTTAATGTTGCCTCTTTATAGCTCTAGCCACATCTCTTTTACCTCCTCCCTGGCAATCACTAACATGTTCTATAATTCTATAATTGTATCTTTATTCTTACAATTTTAAGAATGTTATATAAATGGCATCATATGATACCTAATCCTTTTGGATTTATTTTCACTAGTTTTCTGGAGATTCATCCAGAAGATAAAGTTATTTATTATAAATAACATTTTAAGTAAAAATAATATCCAATTACATAAGCATGGTTTTGTCAACTATGGAACAGAACTTGGCAAAGTGTTATGCATCTTCTTAAAAAGATATATTCAAAGAGTTTATAGTAACAATAAATACATGTGCCACTATGAAAAAGAGCAATGTACAAAATTGAATTATGTATGTAGAATGGTTTCAAACACGTAAAAATATGTGGTGATAAAAAGACTAGAGAGAAATTAAACGAGGTATTTATAGTGGTTTGGAGGTAACACATTTGTGGATGAAGTCTTTCTCTTTTACTCTCACAGTCAGAACAGAAACTTCACCTTAAAAGTTTTTCTAAAAATAGAATTCAATACTGCATTCACAGCATAACTGGGACAGGCACAAAGACCAAAGACTCTGCTCTTCTGGATCAAAGAGAATTCACAGCCGAGGGAGGTCAGTACCCTGGACAGCTCGCCAAACGCGTGGCGGCGGGCATGTGGAACCCTCTCATCCTAAGAATGTGAGATTTGCGTGGCTGGCTATATCTGACTAAAGCAACTTTATTATTAGTGCATTATTGCCTGCTTTTTCCAGCGTTTCACCTTCGAGATACAGAATGAATATCATCTTTTCAAGCTTTTCTTTAAACAGGGCCCAATTCTGTAGATGAAAGGTCAGAAGCAAGGAGATTAAACCAAAGGAAGATGTTGGTAAACAGCAACCAGCATCTTGAAAAGTACGGTCACTGTGGCAGGCATTTCTGCACTTGTCTTAACTGAGACACAGTGTTCAGATTTGTTGTTTTAATTAGAGACCATTCTGGGTGTCATTGGCTTGTCTGACCCCTGGATATGAAGGTCTTAGAATGTTATTCAGACTTCAGGAGCAGCCTTGATAAAGAGCTATTTTTTCTTCCTTCTTTCCTTCCTTTCTTCCCTTTCCTTTTTCTTTTTATAGTTACTTTCCTCTCTCTGAGGTCACTGTGAAAAAAATACTGATGAAGCTGAACTTTTTATGGCTTTGTCCTATAACTGCCCTGATGGGGATGCTATGGTATCATCATACTAAAAGAGGCCAGGGTAAACAAGAATGGCATTTTGTGTTTACCAGAGTTTTAAATATTAAGAATCTTTTAGAGCCAGAGGGCCATTTAAATGGTTTCTCCTTATAAAATAAGTTGGCTAATCATAGTTAACAAGGGAGAAATCTTAAGTCTCCAAGGCTATATATATATACTAGCCAACACAGCCCCCAAACCATGTTGCAAGGAGGAAAAAAACATGATGCTAAGTTTCGTGGATCAAAAAGATGCAAATGAGCCCGGGCCTTTGTGCTGCCTCTGATCCACAGTATCATCTCTGGGTTGGTTGTTGACTGCTAGACTTCTCAGTATTTTAGAACCATAAATCCAGAACTTTTTAAAGGCACTTTAGAGAGTTGCTCTAACTTAAAGTTAAATACATTCTTCTAAGAATGCAGGATGGCCACTGTTGTAGGCTGGGTTCATTAAGTACTCGGTATTTATTGATTATGTCCCTTCTCTATACTAGGTGCTGTGTGACATGCTACAGATGCAAAGAAAGTTTCCCTGAGTTTTCTGAGTGTGCCTGCCTTGCCACTCTAACTTTTGGAAGCTTTGGTGGAATAGGTATTTGTATGTCTTATCAGTCTTTGTAGGGTTGCAGAGCAACAGCGGGGTACTGTGACCTTGGGGAAAAATTTAAAGAGAGGAGGATACCTTTTAAGAATCCTTGGATTCTTTGGTCTAATAATCGGAGTTGACATAACAGTGGTTAGGAGTATGGGTTCCAGAATCAGAATATGAGGTTCAGATTCTGGCTCTACCACATATGAATTGTAAGACTTTGAGTCAGTAAGTTGACCGTCTAAACCTCAGTTTCTTCATCTGTAAAATGGGAATGAGAGTAGTACCTACCTCAGGGAGCCAGTGTGTAGATTAGTGTTTTAATGTACCTAAAGCGCTAGGAAGGGTCTCTGACATGAGCTAAGTGCTCAAACTCTGAGATATTATTATTATTATTATTATTATTATTATTATTATTATGACAGACCCATGAAAATATGGTTACTGCCTACATGCATTAGGGAAGAGATGAGATGAATCATGGATTGTTCTGGAAGATGGGGGAACAGATGGCGTGGATCAGGAAAGACTTCATGGAACAGCTGTGCTTCAGCAGCGCCATTCTGATGTTGGGCCAATGTGTAGTCAGTTTCTCCCAGAATGACTGTCAACATCAGAGATCTGAACAGATCGCGCTCAGCCACATTCCATTCTAGCCACCAGCAGACTTATCGGCCATATGAGTGATGTGTGTCCCGGAGAGTCCAGCCCTGAGAGTCACGATGCAGCAACCTCATTAGTACCAGAGCAACCCACCACGGGGCTTGCTGCCACGTGTCTAAGTTTATATTCCTGAGGGGGTGTGTTCCCTTGAAACGGGAGGAATACAGTGTCTCTTCAAAGAAGGAAGGTCCCTCACAGGACCTGTTCCACCATCCACACTCCTCCAGGGACCCATATTCTTGTAGCACAAAGAGCCTACCCATAGAGGATTACATCCTGTACCTCCAGTCGTGTGCAGGGGAGGAGCTGGTTGCTATATCTTAATGACACAGTTGGACCATTTTCTCATTAAGACCATGGAAGTCTAAACAAATCTCCATTCCCTTGGTGTTAAACACTCTTAACTTTTAATGAAGTCCCTCAGGCTTCAAGGTCAATTTAAACAAAGAGAAAAGTCTGAAACTTTTAAACAATGATTCACGGAACTCATTATAATTAATTATCTAATCCCTTTCCCTTCTACTGGCATTTTCGAAGATTATCAAATTTTAAGAGCAGTCAACTCTGCTCTCTTCTCCAGCCAAGCTACATTCACCAACCTTCCTTCTCTGGTTTACGAGCCAGGGTAGGAAGGTTCTGAATGATTACCTGAGTGGTACCTCGATGGGGAAGAAGTAGGTAATTGCAGGGTTTCTCCAGCAGATCAACCATGCTAGTCTCTGAGAAGCCTTCTCAGCAATCCTTGGGGTCTTTGTCCAAAGGTCACAAGACTTCTGCAGTGCCTTGAGGCATTAGAACGATCCCTTGAACAACAACACACAGAAGCAGAAATGGAGAGGCCAAGGTTTCTCCACATCCTTCATCAGGAGGGAAGCTCTTCCCAGAATTCCTCAGGAGACCCCTCCTGACATCTCTGCCAGGGCGGGGCCTGTCTCACATGGACCCAAGCTTTGGCACTTGACTCACCAACGTCATTTTAACTTTTGTGAGAACTTCAGTGTCGAAACCCCCGAGCACCCCAATTTCTTGACTTCCTCTTTCTTTCAGCCTCTGCACTCCTAACCACATCTTATATGTTATACTTCCCCCAGCTCCGAGATGATGAATGATGACGACTAAAGCCTTGTGAGCATCTAGCTCTCACGTCTGCAAATGGCATCCCAGCACTTTGCCCCGCCTCTTCCTTGTCCTCAAAGTTGAGTAGCGCCTTCCAACTTGTGTGTCCGCCCCTCTCCAACCGAGACACCCCCTGCATCACAGTTAACACTCTCTCTTCGGCACCCTCAACTCCCTTCCCTCATAGTCTTCCCGGGACATCTGTCCAGGAAGGATCGATCCAACTACCTGGCCCATCTACACAAGGGAGCTCTGAGGTTTACAACTACTCAGTTGTACTTCACACAAGCAAGTGAGGGTCATCCGCTATTATCAGGTCTTTCTTTCTAGAAAATACACTTCAAATGCCTGGATCCCATCAATGGTCTCCTAGGGAAGACCGATCAGAGTGGGCATCTTGAGGACTTTTTTTATTTCTACTAGATTCTTCTGAATCTTCTGACCCAGAGAGACAGTGAGCATGGTGGTTAGGGGACCGGACACTGGAGAGACGTTTTCTGCATTAAAACCCTCACTGTGTGACCGACGGCAGGAAAGTTGCTTAACTTTCCGAGCCGCAGTTCCTTATCTATGAAGTGGGAGTGGAAATGAGGACAATGATAGAGACGCTGTGACTGTCACAGGAGGTGATCCGTGCGAAGACCTTCAGGTTGCCTGGCATATTGTAATCGCTCATTAAATGTTAGTTATTATTGTTATTCATTCTTTATTCCCCAACATTTATTTTGCACCTACCAAGTGCAAAGCATGGCTAGACACTGGTCACTATTAAAACAATTCCTGTTTTCAAAGTGCTTAGGAGTTTCCAGGTTAGTGCGTGTCAACTCCTGACTCACCTCGTGGAAGCCACTATCATTACGATGTTATCTGAAGAGGACTCTCAGAGGGTCCGTCCCAGGTACCACTTTCTCTGCAGAATCTGTCTCAGACAGGCCACCCAACATTCTGCTTCTTCCCTTCGTGAGATTGAGGCATCCTACTCTTTCTTTCCTTGGGGGCTTCTAACTCTAATCGCCTCTCTGCATCCAGGCTCTCTGCCTCCGGGGACCTACTATTGTGAGGCAAGAGAAGGGCAAGAAACATCATAGTAGAGTAGCTAAGACATGTTCTAGGTTCCCCTTGACAAGCTTTTTAACCTCTTTCCTCATCTGTAAAATGGGGATAAAGCTGTTCCTACCTTAGAGGGCTGTCATTAGCCTTAAATGAGTAAACACGTAACAGTAGTCTAGAACATTGTCTGGCACAGAGTAAGGGCTATGGAAGAATTTGCTCTTATGATTACTATGAACTTTATTTTTTATCCTCAACCGAAAACATTTTTTCATTGCTTTTAGCGAGAGGGGGAGTGGGAGAGACACAGAGAGAGAGAGGGAGAGAGAGAGAGAGAGAGGCATCGATGTGAGAGAGAAACATCTATTGGCTGCCTTCTCCTATGCGCCCCAACCAGGGTACATGCCCTGACCGGTTTCTGAAGCCGCAACCTGGGGATGTGCCCTGACCAGGAATCAACCGGCCTACAGGACGAGGCTCCAAGCAGCTGAGCCACACTGGCTGGGGATGATTACCATCAACTTTAAAGGGGGTCAACAGAGCATGGAATCCACCTGACCAGCCTGGAGCATCCCTCCCTCCCACGAGTGTGGTTAATGACTGTGTTCTCCCAATCCACCAATGGCTTTCCCTGACACCCAGGGCCTCGTGGGCCTCGTGGGCCTTGGAGACAGAAGAGAAACAGAGGAATGAGGAGGAGGGAAGGGTAGAAAAACAGCCATATTGATTTCATGGGTTAGGAAGGTTCACGGCCCCCTGCAGCACCGCAGGCCCTGGGGAAACCACTTCACTGGAGAATGCCTGCCACGGCTCATACGGCAGAGCTGCGTGCCCCGGTGCCCACTTGAGCATTCTTTTCCCTGCAGGCTCCTTCTCTCCTGCCCGTCTGCAGGAACAGGGCCTGTCTCTGGGGGTGTTCCAGAGAACCTAGCTCTAGTTTGGGGCTCCAGTCACTGACGCTATTGGAAGCAGGCACCGAAGGAGACGCGAGCATCTCTACACACCTACCACCAGAGGGCAGAGCGACACCACGAGAAATCTTGAGTCGCAACGCCCCGTTACAGGTTTTTCTAATTCAGTTTCGCTGCTTGGCTCAGGACCTTGGAGATCAATTTATAATTACAGGCACTCCACCTGCTCAGGCTCCTCACCCCAGGTCAAGCCCGCCTTGCGTCCAGGTTTCTGTCCCAACCGCCACTTGCCTGATAAAAAAAGAGGACAGGGGTGAGGGAGGAGAGTGTGGGGGTGGGGCAGAGGGACAATGCTATCAGCCCAGCATCTTAAAAGGCCCAGGAGTGTCACTGCCTGGTCCTCCTGGACATGGAGCCCGTTCGACTGATGCAAAGGAAGGGAAATCAAGACAAGGGCCTAGTTTGGCCCTCTCTGCTGCGAACACGTTTTCACATTTCAGAGCCCCGGAAGCCTCGGCCCTAGCAGAGGGCTCTCACCTGGGCAGACTGAGTCCCAGCGCATTTGGGCAATGCTTTAGTAGCTTGCAGAAAGCGGCATCATTCCTGAAACAGCATCCCTGTGTCCCCGATCCTCCTGTCTTACTCTCCCTTTGCGTCTGGTTGATCATGAAAACGAAGGGCGGAGTGGGGTTTGGGGTGAAGGTGGCAGGAGCCTCTGAACTTTGGAGGCCCCTGTAGGGGACTAAGAGGTGGGGCTGGTTCTCCGTGGCCCAGGGCAGTCCCACCCATGTGACCGAACTTTCTGGCTTCCCCACACGCAGGCTGTATAAGACAGCCCCTCCCCCCAGGGAGGCGTGGGACGAGGGTCTGGGGCCAGGAAACAGGGAGCCGGTTCCGGCTTCGGTTTCACCCTTGCCTCGCTGCTCTCTTCTGGAGAAATTGCTGGGCCGGTCTGGGCTTTTGTTTCTTCCGTTTGAGAACATTTGCCCTTGTAGTGCAGTGGGGAGAGGAGTTGTTTTGTTTTGTTTTGTTTTGTTTTAAATCTGGGATTTGGTGACTCCATTTCTAAATGCTTCCTGCTCAAGCCTTCAGAAGGTATCTGAGTGAAGAATGAGGAACCAAGTCTCACTGAACGGAGGTTATCTGCCAAGGTCATGGAAAGGGTGTGAAATGCCAGATCTGCTGCTCTCGCCCTCCGTTCCCATAGGCACGCACGCACGCCCGCATGCACGCACGCACGCCTCCCACCCCCGCAGTCTAACTAGTTTCTCCGCTCGCAGGAAAGGACGGAAATCTGGATCCCGTTGCCGACCCTGCAAGCACCTCACGTGCAGTGTATTATTAACCTGCTGTGCAACGCCTCTTGTAGCGATTGCCACCTTTTGCAACGTCTCCAGGGACAATCTCTGGCAGGAGGGAGCAGTGTCTTGGGCACAGCCATGCCTACCTCACGCCCAGCACACTGTTGGGCCATGTTTTTCCCAACAGGATCTTGGGCAAATCATTTACCCAATCGGTGTTTACAGGAGTTTTAAACTGGAAGCCAGAAGAAAGTTCTCTCCTGCTCCCTTGCTGCTTCTCCTGGCTCTTTCCCCTGGGGCGCCGCCACAGCAGGATTCTACACTCCCGAAGCTCCCTGTTCCCAGCTCCCAACCGCTCGTCTTCATAGGAGTAGCCATTCTTTCCTGCCCTGATTCCTGCTTTGAATTCCCTTTCTTAAAGGGTGCACCTCCCCACCCCCAACTCTGACTGATCCTCAGGACTTCCTTGTCCAAGGAGGTCCCCCGGCTCGCCCCCCACCATGCCTCCCTGGGTTCAATGTCCCGGTTCTACACGCCCATGGCCCCGGTACGCCCTCCACCAGATTGTCACTGTCTAACCCGTTTGTCTTGCCTTCTGGACCATCTCTTGTCTCAGCATATCCAAAGCTGAGCACAGTGCTCTGGTCCTCGTCACCCTGTGTCTCCTGCTGGGTGTTAGTATAGATTTACATGCTCTTCACCAAGACCCTGCTTTGAATGTCAAGCAGAAAGCCAAGGCTGTACTCTTGTGACTCTGGCCACCCTGGCAGGACTGTGCTCTTGAGAAGCCAAAGCTTTCAGTCTCCATCCCAAAGCCTGGAGCTACTTGTAGACGGTGTCTGTTGAGCACTGGAAGTTTTCCAAGAAGAGGGAAACCACATCCATCTCATGAAGTGGACACTGTGCCCTTTCATATTCCAAACTGGCTGAAGATATGATTACCTTCCCTGACAGATTAGGAAGCCAAGGCCCTGAGAGGGACGGACGCAGAGGCTGTGACTAGAAGTCAGGTGGCATTGGTCCCTGGAGTGGAAATGTGCTTCTGCACTCCCCCCACAGCTGCCCCCTCCTCCCGACTACGTGTCAGGGCGGTGCCTTCAGAAGCCCCGGGAGATAGCTCTGCAAGGCCCCCGCCCCGCCTCCAGGCTCAGGGAAGCACACCGCGTGCCCTGCCCCCGCCCATCCCAGCAGCGCATCCATCCCACACTTGGAAAAAATCGATGTTGGCCAGGACAGGAGAAAGATTTGCTCAGACACGTTTGTCATTCGAGGTGCCTCCAGATGTACTCACCCAGCCTCTGTTTTCCCATCGCAGCCGTTTGCGCATCCCAGAGCACCTGCCAGGACCAGAGCTGAGTGTGGGGCCTCGGGACTGTGAAGTGTCGGGGTCAGAGAGATCTTAGGGGCCCTGGCTGGCCCCCCACTGCAGCTGAGGCCAAGAGGCGAGTGTCCTGCTCAAGGTTACGCAGCTGGGGTGTGACAGGGCCAGGCTATGAACTCAGGTCTCTGGATGGCATTTCCACACCCCCACACCTGAGTCACATTATGCACGTGTGACCGATGTCAGGAGGCCTCCTTCCTTCCCTACAGGCCACGTGTCAGCCTGCCCCTGACCTTGACACCCAGCACACCTCTCCCAGGATCCAAAGCCATCGCAGAGGGAGTGCAGAGCGGTGGTCGCACGCACAGGCTTGGGATCCAAGGGGCCTGAGGTTGGGCCCTGTGCCTACCAGACTATTCAGCTTACCATAGTTTCTGTGTCTGTAAAAACCACATCATGTGCCCAGGACTATCCTAATGACATGTACTAACACCTAAAACCAATAAAACTGCCCTATGAGACAGGGTCTGTTGCCCGTGGTTACTTTCGGCGCAGAGATTTGGAAGCTTGCCCCAAGTTCCACACCTTGGAGGTGGCCGCAGTGGGCCTTGAACTCTGCCGTGCATGCTTTCACCGCCATGTTGCCACAGTGCACACCCACTCCCGCACGCCCATCCCACCCAATCTGGCAAGCACAGTGCCTGCCTGAGGGTGGCGACACGCCTAGGCCATGTCTGCTCAGCTGCAAGCCCACGGGTTGGTCAGTTGGTCCCATTGTTGAGAAAGGGAAGGTCAGCCTGGCTTCCTTGGGGTGCCCCCAAGCGTGCGCCCACATAAATGTGCCTTGCCGAGACATTCTTCTATCCCCAGAGCCTGGTTTGCCTGGGGCTGGTTTATTTCTGAAGCCGAAGGACACCGTGGCATTTGCACATCTCCAGGAAAGGCCTGACAGACAGATGGCTGTCTGTGACCTCGCAGGGTCCCCTCGTCATTTGGTTCCACAGTGAGGATGGCCCAGGCTGGCTGCTCCCAAACATCTCCGCACGCAGCATGTTAATGATTCACCGTGTCCTCAAATACTCTTCTGTGACAAAATGCTAAGTGACACATTAAATATGCATCACGACGCACCTAGCACGGGGCCAAGGGTGGAATTGAGCTGAACAAATGGGGTTTCTGATTACGCGTCTTCAATTCGAGGCACCAGGCTCCCTGGGCAGCCAGCCCTCCACCCCGTTCTGAGAGGAAGCCAGCAAACGTAGATTCCACAACATTCCTTCATGTGCTGCCAAGCCGTCTTCAGAATCTTGGCAAGAAGTTCTTTCCTGTTTCTTTCTTTCTTTTTTTTTAACTTTAAAAAACCGAGGGCTAACATCTATGCACCCACATAACCACCACTCAGATCAGGACACGGAGCATGTCCGGCAACCCAGGAATTTCTGTCATGCTCCTCAGTCAACGCTCCCCCACACACAGACACAAGAAACCACTGTTTTGACAAGAAATTGTTTTGATCTTCAAGTCTAACTTAGATCCTTCCTGCCGTCACTCATGTTCACGTCCTCTCGTTTTCATGTAAAGACAAAGGCCAAGTAATTACATATGACCCCTTGATTCAAAGTTCATTAAAGTGGGAGCACAGACCACAAAGGAGAGACACTGGCTTGGTCCGGAGCAGTCGGGAGGGAAGGCGGAAAGGAAGAAAGACTTGGGGGGTGAGGTTGGGGCACAGTGAGAGGACTGGACGTGACAGGGAGGGAGAAGATAGAACTGGGCGTGATCGGTGGGTTTTGACTTCAGCTGCTCGTTGAAGGGCGATACCGTCGGTTGGAACAGGGAGGGTGGCAAAGGCCTTGGGCGCAGGATGGGATGGAGGACTCTGTCTGGACTGGTCAACCCGAGAGACCTGGTAGGCATCCAGGTGCAGAGTCCACGCCACCCAGCGCCCAGGGAAGATGTCAGGCCTGGAAAGACGGCTGCATTTCGAAATCATCAGCCTACGGGCGGATTTCAGAGCCCGGGATGGCATGACAGACAGAGA
>PVKM010007959.1:0-40139 GCA_004027735.1 Carollia perspicillata | reverse complement strand
ATTCTACTCTGTTTTGACTTTAAAATGTAACTGAGGCTGTGAATATTGTTTTGTGACATTTTGTTTAAAATTAGTTTTAACCAAAAACATAATTGCATGCTTATTATAAACAAGTAACATGTTATGTATGAATTAAAAAGAGAAAGTTATCCAAAATCATATTCCTCAGAGATGACCATTTATAATAGTCTGGTTAATAAATTTCAAATTGTTTTAGGTATAGATTAATAATATGTACTTTAAAAAATAACACTAAATATGCTATATAATGCCTGCAGTTCTAAAACCAGTTTTTGAGTATTTAATTTATTCTGTTATTTTCTAATCCTATTTCATAACTCTGTATTCTCATATATTTATACTACCTTTCACATAGTACTTATATTAAATCTAATCTGATATCATCCCCTATTGGTCTTCCTCTTCATGTCTGTTTTTCCACTGCCTTATCAGTCTCCTTTAAGAGTATTTTCTCATTGGATTTACAAACTATTTCTTGCTTAGAGGTCTGGCCCTAGGAAATCCAACCAAGGACATATGTATGTACTTCCTACCTTACTATCTTTCATGTGTATTCTCTTTTGCAGATCTTTTTCTTAAGTTTATGTCCTCATCATTCCTTCTTAGAATCATTCAATAGCAGTCGTGTATTTTTCTTTTTTGCTTTATTAATTATGCTATTACAGTTGTCCTGATTTTTCTTCCTTTGCCCCCCTCCACCTGGTACCCTCCACTCTCTCGGTCAATTCCCCCAACATTGTCTGTGTCCATGGGCCATGGGTATAGGTTCGTTGGCTACTTCATTTCCTATACTGTACTTTACATCTCCGTGGCTATTCTGTAATTACCTGTTTGCATTTACTAATCTCCTGAATGCTTCACCCATTCCTCCATACCCTCATCTAATGTTAAAAAAAATTAGGGATGTTGGAAAAATTAGGGATGTCAAAAATGTAGTGTCTTCTAATTTTTTATACAATAAGTCTAATGTCTTATTTAAATGTATTTTTATTATTTCAATTCTCACCTTGAACTCTTCACTAACCAGTGTACCATGATTTTAGTAACATGACAACAGTCCCAGTTCTCTGGAAATATGAAAAACATTCAAACTTCTCTATGGATTAGATGGCTATGCTCTTAGCTGTAATGTGTATTTCCTCTTAATATAAATCATCATTATGTTAAGAGACAGAGAATCATTTAACCCATAAGGTATTAAAGTCTGTGTACTTCTTCTTTTGCTTTGTTTATAGTACTTTAAATACCACAAACAAGCAAATGTATAGTTTTACTCTTAATTATCATTTCAAACTTTTGTGATAATATGAAACTATTTTGGTGCTCATACCTTCTATCTCTAATGGTTAGACATTAAGATATAAAATACTTATAAAGATATAAAGAATAAAATACTATGGATAATAAATAATGTGTATTTATTTTCTCTAAATTCCCATAACATGTCTTCATAAGATAACCATACTTTGTTTACATTGCTAAGCTATAAAACCTAATTCTGCTGAGAACTACATTTATTGACGGTAGAGAATATTTCTTGTTTATTTATACAGTCCAGCAACACTTTTCATATAGGAAATAGCCAATAAATTGTTATAAGTGATGAAATATGAATTGAAGAAAATATATATGCCTGGGCATAAGTTAACTTTTGATTATTCAAAAGTCATTTGAGGATATTATAATGTCTCAGAGTCATTTGGAACATTAATGATTATTATGCTGATAACAGTGAAACCATGAAATTATTAATGTTTCTGAGATAAACTACATAATGATTTTAAAACTCAGCATATTTTGATGCTTTCTCCTCTTTAGCTCCTATACTCTCTGAACAATCTTAAGCATCTCTTACATCTGTAATATACTTCTTAAGAGTAAAATAATTTCCAAAATGGAGAAACAATGCATAATTGTCACAACAACTAAAGGTGACATTATAAAGGGAAAATTGTATATTTATTAAGCATAAAATCTAGATTCCATCCTATAACATAAAAAAAGTCCTAATAAATTTCATGTTATCCCATAAAAAACGTGGTCTCCACTGGTTGCAATTTTGCCACCGGAGGACACTTGGTAATGTCTGGAGACATCTTGGGTATCACAACTGATAGAGGCAGTTACTACTAGCATCAAATGAGGGGAGGACAGGGCTGCTGTTCAGCATCCTACCATTCACGGAAGGACCACCAAAACAAAGAACTACCTGCATCCAAATGTAGATAGTGCTTAAGTTGAGAAACAATGCCATAAATGTAAAGAGGGGGTAGGAGAAAAAATATTTGCCTTATCAGACTCTTTATTAGGATTATATGGAATATTTATTGTTATGTAAAAGTTCCTAACTCTCCACGACCAAATTGCAAGCAGTAAGCAAGAATCCTTGAAGTTATTCAAATTAAAGATATTTCATACCTAAAATTGCTAGTGCAATGCCTTTTCCCATTTGTTAGTTCAAATCTCTATAGTGAACCAGTTTATATGTTTTCAAATACATGGAAGTCCACAAATCAGCCCCAAAGGGGTATTTGCATAGAGTTTTTACTATGATTATTGCTACTTACACACTCACACACACACCAAAAAAACCTTCTCTGACATAACTGCTAGAAGGGAAATATTTGCTATTGAAAATCATCTTCTAACCTAAGTAATGTTCAGAAGAGATGTGGAACCTATGCCAGAGAAGCAATGATATGTGACAATCAGGAAATATGACAAAATGACAAGAAGGTTGTTTTCTAGGGAGGGGTTGGGGGGTCTACTACACAATTGTCATAGGTGGCTAAACGATGATTTTTATTGTTAGTTTGAATAGGAAGAGACTAGAGAGTACACAATGTGTTGCCTTTATGTTGTAATAATACAGCTTACATTAAAATTGCACTTTAAATTATGTGAATAGTAAGCTCCAGATTTATTCTGAGTTTATCATGCTAAATTAGACTACTGAGTATTAGTAAGAATGAGCTGGAGCCATAAAACTAACTGTGCCTTAATTTGAACCAAATTAATTTTTACAAGGATACTTGATTAATTACTACTGCTTACCCACCTCTGTCCTCTAATAATTTCCCCTTATGTAGGAATGAAAGTTGTTCTGCACAAGCAGATAAGATGAGAATCAGATTTGCCTTTCATTTGGGAAATAATTTTAAAATTATCTGGCATTGAAATCAGGACATCCTTTCTTCAAAACTCCTAACAAATATGACTTGGAAAGGTATCATTTCTAACCTATGTCATTCAGTTGATGTGAATGTTAAATATCCTTACTAGGGCCACTGACCAAAAAACTCTTAAATTAGCATAGATCCCCTACCAGGCATTTTATTGCATTGAGAGTACAGCTTAATGTAACCTGTCTGTAAAATAGGAGATAGCAGGGCATAGCAACAGGAAAGCAGAAGAAAATACCCTGGAAAGGTCAAATGTGCAATCAATTTTAATTTGTTGATAATTTATAATGTAGAATACAAGTTGAGAAAAATTATAAAATATTCAGTGTTACAAAGTACAATGTTGCTCTTTTTAATTGAATTTATTGGGGTGACACTGGTTAAAAATTATAATTGTACAATGTTTTTCTGATTGTATTTAAAAATAAAAAGATGAGAAAATTAATTAAATGTTGAAAAGAGTCTCTTAGTTTTGATAAGAGAATCTGTTGATTGAACAGTGGGAAAGAGTAAAAAGATTTTTAGGAGGATCTAAAAGTTTTCCCAGTGCTCTATTATTATGATTCCCATACAATTATTTAATATTAATGGGGAAAGTGCTTCATGTTTTTAATACTTCTTTATAGAAAGCATAGCTCACTAAATTAATCCACATCTAAGACTGTGACTCCAAGAAATGAGATTTTATTTACAAAATTATATATATGTGTGTGTATATAATGTGCAAGTTAATGTATAAATTATAAAATATTTTATGAACCATAAATAACACATTATTCATTATATTTGTAAAGAACATGTTTGAATATTAATATAAAACATAGACAAAATTTACTTTCCCATAAATTATGATAATTAAGTATTTTTATACTGGCTCATTTCTCATTTCTTTAGACAGAATTGCTTAAATTATATAGTAATGTATACTAATGTAGTATTTTACTATAGTATTACATAGTAGTACTATATGCAATGAAAAATGTGGTACTGTTCTAGCCATTATATAATCATGTGATTTTTTTTTTGTCTCAATGTGGGTAACATTTTGCATTTGTTCCAATTGCTAGGCCAACATTGAAACATTATTACTAACTAAAGCCCATATTTTACTTTGGGTTATTATTCTGTGAATTTGAGAATGTATAATGGCATGTATTTACCATTAAATTATCAGACAGAATATTTTAACTTCCCTAAAAAATATTGCTTTTCTTCATATTCTTCCCTCCTTGCATCCTTGACCTCTGACAACTACTCTTCACTGTCTCCATTATTTTGCCTTTTCCAGAATGTCATATATTTAGAATAATAGAGTATATAGGCTTCTAGGATTGGCTTCTTTCACTTAGCAACATACACTTAAGCTTTCTTCAGGTCTTTTCATGACTTACTCGCTCATTTTTTATAGCATATAAAAATATTTCACTGTTTAACATATTATAGCTCATTCGTCCATTCACCACTAAAGAGCATCTTGGTTGCCTCCAAGGTTTGGCAAATATAAATAAACTTGCTGTAAATATTTGTCTCTAGGTTTGTTTTATTTGTTTATTTATTTATTTATTTTGGTTTGCTTTTAAGGACACACATTTTCAAATCATTGGGGTAAATTCCAAGTGTAGTCATTTGATCACATAGAAATAATATATTTACTTTCTAAGAAACTGCAAAAATGTCTTCCAAAGTGGTTGTCCTATTTTGCATTCCCACCAGCAAAGAATGAGTGTATCTATTCTTCCACATCCTGTACCTCTTTAGTTTTGTCAGGATTTTGGATTTTAGTCATTCTAATAAGTGTGTAGTGATATTATTTTTAATGTGTAGTTTCCTAATGATGGATGGTGTTGAGAATCTTTTGGTACTTTTATTTGCCATCTGTATAATTTCTTTGTTAAGATGCCTGTGGAAATATCTTGCCCATATTTTAATTAGGTTATTTTTTATTTTTGAGTTTTAAGAGTTCTTTGTGTATTTTTGATACCATTTTTTTATTTGATTTATTTTTTGGAGATATTTCCTCTTAGTCAATAACTCTTCTCTTTCTTTTGACCAAGTGACATTTCTAGTGAGGGATTCATTCAGTTCTTAGAGAAGCAGCTATGGAGCTGGAAGATCTAATTGTAATCCATCAGAACTGGGTGGATCTGAGTTGCAAAGGAAGAGAGAAAGCCTAAGGGTAGATGATCTCCTCTAGTATGTACAATAGTTCCCAGTTATCCTTGGTTTTGCTCTCTGTGGTTTCATTTACCCTTGGTCAACCTAAGTCAAAAATATTAAATGGAAAGTTCCACAATGAAACAAACAGTTTATATGTTTTAAATTGTGCATCCTTCTCATTAGTGTGATGAAATATCTTGCCATTCTGTTCTGTCATGCCAGGGATGTGAATCACCCCTTCTTCAGCGAATATACTCTACTCGCCCATTAGTAATGTAGACTGTAGATTTATCACGGTACTTGTGTTCAAGTAACCCATCTATTATTTAATAGTGGCCTTAAAGCATGAGAGTAGTGGTGCTGACATTCAAATATGCCAAATAGAAGACATAAAGTGTTTAAGTGAAAAGAAATATATGTATAAGAAAAAACCCATAGTACACAGATTTCATATAATCCACAGTTTTAGCCGTCTGCTGAGAGTCTAAGAATGTGTACCCCACAGACAAGGTGGGAGGGCTACTGTATAACCCTGGCAAATATTTTGGACTGATTTTGCTTTACGAGCACCTGGAGCCCAAGCTTTTGCAGATTTGTTTGAACATAGAACAAGAGATATCTTACCTTATCTAAAGCTCAATTCAAATGTGGCTTCTTTCCTTTTCATGATCATCAGTACTCTCAAATTCAAGACAAGAAATAAGACCACTACTAGAAGTTCAATTGAATTCTCAGAAGTTCAATTGAATTATCAGTGAAGAATTAATTCTTCACTAGCCATAAAGACATCAGCCCTGTTCCAAGTTGTTCTGGCACCTGATACGTGCAGATCAATGCAGGCTGCAGGTGTAGCACCGATCAGATCTTAGGTTGATCTGAGCTGATCATTACTGAAATTACTCTTAACGCCCTTTTTCAAAAGCAACAAATTAAGTCAACTACTTAATTTACAAAGAAAACATAATGAACTATTTAATTGGGTTGGAATCTCACTGAAAGGTATATGTTATCTTTAAATATTCATATCCTTAATTTCTTTATGTTTTAATATTATCTACTGGCTTTGAATAAATGAAGTATCGTTTTCTAATTAATTCTCTCAAGGTTTGAGATTATTTTCAAATTTAGGGCAATTTCTTCAGATTAAGATAGCATTTGTTGTTAGAATTTAAGGTTTATAGTAAAAGGTGAAGTAAATCATAGTAAATCATAGCATGGAGGCTATTCATTTCCCCCCAAAGACTCTGTACATGGACCAAAGGAAGAATATTAATGATTTAAAGCAAAAAGGAAGACACTGAAAGTATTTTAGTATGTACGGTTTATAGTGTTCATTACTTGCAACCTGTAGCAAAGCTTTTATTTAGAAGTAACAGCTTTGCTGTGATTTCATTAGGAAAATGAATCAATATATTAATGATAAAGCAAGCACAAAACATGTTTAAGAAAAAGCTCAGGACCTGTTCATTACTTCTTAGAATGTGATATTTAAAGCACTACAAACAAAGCAAAATAAGAAGTGCACAGCTTTTAATACCTTATGTTTTTTCATCTTTTTGATGCCATTTATTTCTTTTGGTTATTTAACTTTGCCAGATTTAACATTCCGATAGCATATTCATTACCATATGGGGTTATCAGTTGTCAAGTGCTTTCAGAGTCTAAAGTACAAAGAAAAATAAGTAAAATCATGTTATTATCTGGAAGCCAGAGGTCCACTTTATACAGCAGTCTGCCTTGCCTCATTTGTATCACCATCTGCTAAATAAAGGAAAACAACTGAAATCTAGCAAGGATCCTAATTGCAGAAATATTCCTGTCTGACTTCTTAGTCTATCTAAAAAAACATAGGGAAATTTTTAGCAAGAACTAACTGTTTTAGCTTGTGATACCAACTTGACAGTAGAACAAATGGTATTTGTTTGTTAAGCATGCACACACACACACACATAATTACTTATATATTTGTTTTGTGTTTTTATTTGAAATAAAGTGAAAGCTAATGATGGTATATATGCTGATAGCTTAAAACAGTCTGACTTTAAATGTAGACAACCTTACTATATCAGCTAACTTTATATATTACACAAAACATCAAAGAATTGAATGAAAATTCTCCTTTAAAAAGTGGACAGCCTGCCAGAGTCAATAATAAAAATATTTACATAAAATATAAAGGGAAATTTTTAAAAATGTATATGTTCAAGAACTGGCTGCTTATATAGCCCACATCACAATAAATAGATCTTTGTGTAGTGTTACATTACCAGCACAGACCCTCTGGTTCAGACAGAGTGTCTTTTATGGTGTAAGTAAAATAACTTATAGCTATCTCTAGAGTAATTTAGAACTTATCCTATGAAACTTCATAAGTCAGGGAAATAGGAAAAGCATCTCTAGCTAGAAACACAGGTTTGCTAGGTCTACTCAAGCAATGAATTTTTTAAAGGTTTGTTTAAAACAACAGTGTATGGCAATTGGCAGTTATCAGTCCACATGTGAGCTTTCAAATTCTCTCTTTCTAAGCCCAGGCAGCTGGGAGATTTGTATGATATTTGATTTTTAGTTTTTCAGGAGCCCATTTTGATTTAGTGCCATTTGCATTTTTATAGACAACAGCAATTCTGCAAAAGGCTCTGTTTTGCTGATAAATCCTGCAAGTTAATAGTAGAGTAGAGAGTGTGTAGAGCTTGCGCTTGATGTATGTTTTGTTTTTAAAACATCAGCACCACTGAGAGATAACTCTCCTAGGAAAAAAGACACAAAATAACTAGCAATTATATTTCATAATTTTCTTTTTTTCAAACTTAGATATACTGCTTTTCTGTTTATCTCTTTTTTCTATATATTTGTAGCATTTTATACTTTTAACAAGAATTCATGAAAGAGTTTTCATATAAAAACACTAATGTAGCTATTTGTAATATGCCTTAAAATATACAATATGTGAAATGCTTGTATGAGTGAGGAAACATTTGATTTTTTAGTCCTAGAATCTCTTTATTAGTTTATCTTTAATCTTCCAAACAGCCATTTGATATGTAAGTTATTATGCCCATTTTATAACAGAGAACAAGGAACCTCAGAGAAGTTACTCAATGGGTAATTCAGCTCCTAAATGGAAGAACTGGGATTTGAACTAAGGTCTAACTCACATCCTGTTGCCTCAGGATAATTTTATTGAGATGAAAGCTTATTTTTAAATGTACCATATAAGTAGTTCTACTGTAAAGAAAATGCAAAGTCACAGAATGACTAGATGGAGCCCTGGGGTAGGAGAAATATATATGGACTGGAAGGGAATGTCTTAATAGTAGCACAAAATTTCCATGGCTGTTCAAGGTGGCAGGCAGTGTGGACCGCACTTGTTTTGTCTGTTTACTTGTTTGTTGACTTGGACTTTATATAATTTTAGACTGAATTTTGAATTTCTTGAGCATTTGTGAAAATTTTCAGCCTTACTACTCCCTGCTGTTTTACCCAAGGAAATTTTAATTTATTTACATTAGCTGTCATGAACCTCTCCAGGCATTGGAGTTTGTACTCCCTACTTTATAGGCTGTTTACTTATCTGGTATATATTAGAATTATTTTTTCCCAGGGACAAAAAACTAGCCTGGGAGATAAATATTAAATAATTATAAATACAAAATTATTTATAGTACTCTAATTTAACACCAGATGGAATAAATAGTGGTAGGAAAACTTGGTATCACATAAAGTCAATGCATCAGACAAAAGGTATCAAGTTTATCAAAAGAGGAAAAAGGAATAGATAGGAATAAATTTAGCCTGAGATGAGTAGATATTATAGTGGAAAATTTCAAATGAAGATGAGAAATTAGGAGACTCTGTCTGATCTTTGATAGGCCAGATTAGGGCTAACTGAGAACTAAGGGGAAGGCACATATAATCACAATATTCAATTTTAGGAATTTTATTTTACATATTACAGACTGAGTTTTAAGGACAGAAAATGAAGCCCTTGCAGGGAGGGGTTTAAGTCAAAAATCAGGATGGGGCCCAGGTTTTTAAGAAACTGGTATAGAGAGGTAAATCAAAAACTAATTCTAAAATCAGCATGCTAAATTTTAATTAAGTGCTAACATGCTAAGCAGCCACATAAGTAAATTGAGGTGTCTTTATGATTTCTCTTCTCTATGGGAAGCTAGGAGTGATCTCAGATAAAAATGCATGCAAACTAACATTAAATAATAACCCAATTACAAGGTTTTGCATTTATGACCATGAACTTATGTTAAACTTTTTTTTTTCTGCTCCCTTTTTTTGAGAAAGAGAGAGAGAGAAATTAAAAGCAAAGATTAAAGGACACAACTTGGCAATGACTTTTAGTTTCTGGAATCTCTCCCTGAATCTTAACCTTGGAGAAGTCTTAGAAGTACAAGCAGGATTTTGAGGTAATAGCATGATATTTGGGAGATTACTCCTGAAGAGACCCAGGGCCCATTTACAACTGGCTTGGGTATGGTGCAGTGGGGCTCACTTGGAGATCTGTAGCAGGAGAGAGCAAGGGCTGGTGGGAAGAGGACTCTTGTGATTTGGTTTTCTAAGTCCTAAAGTTTGCATGGGGCTTTTGCTACTACGTAGTGCACGATTTTAAAATAAAGGCATCTATGGTTGCATAAGTTGCTCCTAGTTCATATCAGATATAATAGAGGTATTGCCCATGGTAATGCCTATATGGCAATGCTCAGATCATACTGAAAACCCTGATTTGGTTTGGAACAATATTACCCATTTTTCTAAAAGTCACATTACCTCAATCGTAAACATTATTTCTGGTTTTTCATAATTCAGTATCTGGGATCATGATCAAGGATTAATTGCTTACCATAATGAAGACTTAAGACAAGTTTCGTTTTTATTTTGTTTTGTTTTGTTTGTTCCCCACACTATTATGATTTATATCTATATTGTTAAACTTTTTATCAGAAAATGCTGTCAGATAGTCTCTTTAAATAGTTTTCTATAATGTAAATACTCACATATACATAATTCAGTATATATATATAATTTCACTTTATGCTATATTCTTATATATGATAAATGAATCATTTAAAGACTGTTTTTAGAACAGTTTTTGATTCACAGGAAAATAGGAAGATACAGAGATCTGTCATGTGCCCTCTGCCATTTCCCATGCATAGCTCCCACCATTGTCAACAATCCCCACAGAAGCAGGAGCAATATGTTTGTTGTAACTGATGAATCTTTCAATACATTGACTCATCATAGTCGTCCTGAGTCCACAGTTTACTTCATGACTCACTCGATGTTATGCATTCTACAGGTTTGGGTAAATGGAAGTTGACATGTCTCTATCATTTTGCTACTATACAGAGAATATTTACTGTCCTAAAAATCCTCCATGTTCTACCCATTCATCCCTCCCTTCCTCCTCTAACACATCACCACCATAGATCTTTTTCTTCCTCCAAAGTTTTGGATTTTCAGAATATCATGTAGTTGGAATCACATAGTACACAAACTTTAAAGACTAGCTTTTTTGTTTTCTTCTATAACATTTTCTTTCCTACTAGCAGTGCATAAACGTTCTCATTTTTTCAACATTCTTGCCAGAATGTGGTGTTGTTAGTGTTTTTTTTTTTAATTTATTTTAGCCATTATAATAGATGAATGGGGTATCTCATTCTGCTTTATTTGTATTTATCTGGTGATTGATTTTGTAGAACATCTTTTCATACACTTATTTCTCATCTTTATATTCTCTTTGGTTAGGTGTCTGTTAATCTGACTTACTTTCTACCTGTGCTTATTATCTTATTGTTGAGTTTTAACAGTAGTTTGTATATTTTACAAAACAGTCCTTTACTAGAAATGTATTCTGAAAATATTTTCCCCAGGTCTGTACCTTATCTTCTCATTCACTTGCCGTTGTCTTCTGTAGACCACAGATTTTTAAATTTTGATGATGTACACTATACCAGCTATTTCTTTCATGATGGTACCTTTTGTGTTGCATTTAAAAATTTATTGATAAGCTCAAAGTTATTAATATTTTCTACTATGTTATCTTCTAAATGTATTATAGTTTTATGTTTTACATTTAGGTCTATGATCAGTTTAAACTTAAATTTTATAATGTGTGTAAGTCAGTGTCAAGAATCATTTTTTTATATCTGGATGTCCAGTTTTTCTAACTTCATAGTTTTTGTGAAAAATTATCTTTCCTTCAATAAATTACCTTTGCTCTTTTGTCAAAGATAAGTTGATTACATTTGTGTGAGTCTATTACTGGGATATCTATTCTGTGCCATTGATCTGTTTATCTATATTTTCACCAAAATCACACTGTCTTAATTATTGTAGCTTCATAGTTGTCTGAAAGATGGCTAGTGTCAGTGTCCAAATTTGTTTTTTACTTCTTCAGTATTGGATTGCTGTCCTTTGCCTCTACCTATAAACTTTAAAATCAGTTTTTCAGTAACCACACAACTTGCTGGTATTTGAATTTGATTTTATTGAATCTACAGATCAAGCTGGGAAGAACTGACATTTTTACAATATTGTGTTTTTCTATGAAGATAGAGTATATCTCCATATTATAATTTGGTTCCCCCTTGGCTTATTTGCAGAATTTTATAGCTCTCCTCACATAGATCTCATGCATGGGTTTGATAGTTTTTTATACCTATATATTTCAATTTTTTGTTGTTAACATAAATAGCATTATGACCTTAATTTCAAATTCTAATTGCTGGTTGCTGGTATACAGAAAAAAAAAAAACAATTGACATGCATATTAACCTTCTACTCTGCAACCTTGCACTAATTATTTCTTCACAAAGTTTTATTGTTAGTTCTCTGACATTTTCTACAAAGGCAATCATGTCACCTGTGAACAAAGTTTTATTTCCTTTTCTTGCCCTATTACATTGTCTAGGACTCCCTGTATGATGTTGAAAAGTTCTTTTGAAAATGGGCATCTTTACCAAATAATTACCTATGTATGAGAGTCACTTCATTTTGTTAAACTTAATAAATATTAGATGACATAGTAGTTTTTAGGTATAACTAATGTGAAATAGAAATCTAAGTTTTTCTCTATTTTACTCTCCTATGTTTGGCATAGATGATCCAACACCATTAATTGAGTAATCTATTTATTCCCACTGATTTACTATGATACTTTAATGAAAAGAAACTGCTTCTGGATTTTCTATTCTATTCTACAGAAAATGTTAATCTTTTAGGGTTTTTTTAATAGAAATTTAGATTTTTTTCTGTTGGAGACTATTAACTAGGTGATATTTTTAACATGAATATATATTTTTATTTATTTATTTTATTAAAAGTAAATAATAACAGTCAGCATTTATATAAAATGATATTTTGTTTTCAAAGTAAAAATTATAGAAGCATAAAATGGAGGGAATCTGGCTTAACAACTGTTTATGTACTAAAGTTTGAAGGAGAAGCAGTTATCAGGCATTTTAGAGTTCAAAGGGATCTTCATGGGCCCAACCCACTTACTGTACCAATTAGGAAACTAGGTTCAGTAGGCTGTAAGCTAGTTGTGAACTAACTGCATGACTAGGAAGGCTTTTTGACAAAAAGCTGCCCTTTAGGACTATAGCATCTTTACTAAATATGTTACACATTTTGTGAGCCACACCTGCAGCCCCTTTTAAGGAAGGTGAAGTCCTGCTGCTGAGATAACCCTATACCTGAAAAATTTTATTAGTGACTCCCTACCCCTCTGACCTCTGCTAATTGGGCAACTGACTCAAGTCAGTGGCATGGGTTAGGAATTAGGGGCTATCAGATTTTTATTCTCAGAAATTTAAATGGGAGAATATGGAGATGTCCACTCAGTTAGCAATGGGAACTGAAAGTGAAAGATTGCGTACAGTCTATGTCCATCTATGTCAAAAGAGTTCTCCATGCTAGGCTGTTGTGCCTGGCTCCTCCTGTCCCACACACTTGGATTATCCTGGCAGAGGTAATTAAACTTGCTATCATGAGGGAATAGGATTGCTGCTATATAATGGGAGCAGGTGGTGTATACAGTTTTAGATATTTAATAACTTTATACTTGGAATGATTATAATAGGAATATGCCAAAAAAGATAAGCACAGAAATAAGGAAATTCAACATTTATTATACATGAAAGGTGATATCTAAAATAAATGTCAAAAAATGAAGTACTTAATAAAATATGTCTTAATGAAAGGTTAGAATTTGAGGACTATGATTTGGTATGTACCACCTACTTTCAATAAAACTAATCTCAAATAGATTAAAAGGTTGCTACATAAAAGTTAAAACCATAAATAGTGGAACATATAGGTAGGTATTTATATATGTGAAAATGAGAATGTCTTCAGAGATATGATATAAGCTAAGAAGAAAAAGAAAATGCTGATGAATTTAACTACATAAAATTTTAAACACTCTGTATATCAAGATACAATAAAACCTAACTTTTAAAGCAAAGTCCAATTTAGCCCTGCCTGGTGTGGCTCAGTGGATTCAGTGGACTGAGTGCCAGCCTATGAACCAAAGGGTCTCCAGTTCAATTCCCAGTCAGAGCACATGCCTGGGTTGCTGGCCAGGTCCCCAGTAGGGGGTGCACAAGAGGCAACCACACATTGATATTTCTTTCCCTCTCTCCTTCCCTTCCCCTCTCTCTAAAATTAAATAAATAAAACCTTTAATTTTTTTTAAATAAAAGCAAAGTACAAATTAGAAAACAGGTGACAAATATTTTTACATATTCTCAATTAGTAAAAAATTTAAAAATTAATAAGAAAACTATTAATATTCTAATAACAAAAATAAGCAAAAATATGAGAATTTAAATGCTGGAGTAAACAGGGAATGCTAATAAATATATTATAACTTTTCTTTTTTTAAGATTTTATTTATTTAGTTTTAGACAGAGGGCAAGGGAGGGAGAGA
The DNA here is from genome assembly GCA_004027735.1 of Carollia perspicillata. NCBI lineage: Eukaryota > Metazoa > Chordata > Mammalia > Chiroptera > Phyllostomidae > Carollia > Carollia perspicillata. Next base: position 25,835 of record PVKM010007959.1, on the reverse strand, counting down.
GGGAGAGAAACATCAATGTGTGGTTGCCTCTCATGTGTCCTCTACTGGGGACCTGGCCAGCAACCCAGGCATGTGCCCCAACTGGGAATTGAACCAGCAACCCTTTGGTTCACAGGCCCATGCTCAACCCACTGAACCACACCATCTGGGGCAAAACTTTTCAATGTAAATTTTATTTAAAATTGCTGGTATGTGGAAAACTATGAAGCAATTGAATCCTCTCTAACTAACCAAGATATAACACACTATAATATATATACTTGGCAATTGTATATAAAAATGGTGAAGAATATTATTTTGGGGGTCTTTTACACAATGTCTATCCAAAGACTTAAATCCAGCAATACCACTTCTTATAATTCAATAGATAAATAAGAATGTGAGAGATAGTTAATATAATTGTATGTGTATGTGTCAATGTACAGTAGTAATTTTTTCATGGTGGAAACATTAAAAATATGTCCAACAATAAGTGATTGGATACATATATGCATAAATGTATGTGAGTGTATATATACACTTATATGTGTTTTATACATTTAGGTGTGTAATCAGGTGATACTGACTTACTGAATTATTTTTTTCTTTCTAACTCATTTTTTTTCACTGGGAGAATCTGAATTATTTCTTCTGTATTCAAAATAGTTATATGCAATCATAAATATGATGTTGTAGATGAATATTTTCATATTGCAGATGTGTTAAAATACAATATGAAGGTGAAAATGGCAATTGTAAAACATCATAGCCTAAGAGACTATACCTTACATATGAGGTTAAATAGATATGAAAAGAAAGGCCCCTACACATACATACAAAGTTTAAAATGCATTTATCTCTTATGGGTAGAATTATTTATTGGATTTTTGCTTTATTTATTAATGCTTTATATTTTTATAAAACAAAATGTGTACTTATAATAATAAAAGATTGTTTCAGAAGAGGATTGATTGGAGGATGAATTTAGATGACAGACTGGCCATATGCATTTACATCCCATTCCAATTACAATCTTTGAAAATCAAAACCCATTTATTTAGGATAAAGTTTAATAGTACTAGCAATTAGGAAAGAATAATATTGGTGGCCAAGGCATTTGACAAATCTAGAAGACAAACATGACTATCAAAGTAGCAAGAATTAAAAGTAAACCATAACGAGAGAGCCCCACAGGGTGAAAGCCAGTAAACTGGTACAGGGCAACTGCAGTTTCAGCAACAATCAAAGCTCACTGCACACGTAGAGAGAGCAGGAAGAGGGCCCATGCCCAGGGAAATCCAGACAATTAGGAGACACCAGTGAAACTTCAGGCTAGTTTACCCACCTTGCTCTTTTCCTGTGTCAGGCAACAGCAATTCTGGTCCCACACAAAACCCCAGGACTGCTCTGAGAAATGAAATGATCAGCATGGGAAGTCTATTAATATGGGTGAAGAGGCCTGGCACTTAAATCACAGGTTAAGAAACTTCTGGATCTCCAAAGTAAAGGCTAAGGGAAACAATGAAAGAAAAAGAGAAGAAGAAAAATAAATAGAAATGCTCCAGTTTTATAGTAAAATCTCATAATTTAAAAAATTAGGAAAGTATGTAGCACCTTGGCTTCTCTTACTGTATCCATATAATCTCAATGTACTATGCTACATCGACTGAGGAGTTTGACAAAACCTTCCTAGCCAGGGCACAGGACCCCTGGGAAGATCTACACACCACTGAGCAACCTGGCAGAGCTGCCTTCACTAATCAGCAAGGTTTTGTACCCAAAACTAAATGCAAACATGATCACAGACCTGCATAGAACCATCAGTATGGAAAGGAAGACCATGATAAATAGGAGAGCTGATATAGGAGAGACTATATGAAAGTCTGTACCAAAATTAATGTGAAATAAAAAATATGTTTAATAATAATGACATATTGTTAGACTGGTATATATAAAATAAAATTCAATAATATACTTTCTCAATAAACATAACTAAAAAAGATACTGGTATAGAATATATTGTGGATTAAGATATAATAAGAAGAAAGCAGAATTACATGTAAAAACTATTAAGTGAAACAAGATTTTATATATTACACTAAAGTTTTGAAAAATAATAAAATTATATCTATATAAATGAGGAATAAAATTTTTAAATGCAATCCTATATAAATATTCTATAGAAATTATAATATAAGTGGTGAATTGAATGAAAAGAAATAATGACATAGAATATTTGCATGATGCAGTGAGGTAGCTCAGTCTCACATTTAGAACATTGCGTATGAGAAACAGAATGAGACTTCTTTAAAGATATTCATAAATTAGGGAACAATGACTATATATGAAAACATAAGACAATATCTATAAATTTTGTAAGACAGAAATGTATGACTATAATCAACAGCAATTTTAAAAAGTATGAAATCAACAATGAAATAAAATAAAAAGAATTAAATTTCTGGGGTAAAATGAAATCAAAATTGAAATGATAAGCTATGAATAGTAATAAAGCACTACATACTAAAAACTATGAGATAAACAAAGATAAAACTTTGTTTTATCTACAGGCTACAACTGAACATATGTAGCCTTAAATACATATAATAGAACTTAATAATATTTAAAATAAATGAATTAACATAAGTAAGCTAAAGGAGAAAAAGAATACAAAGTAATCCAGAAATAAGTAAGGGAGACCTTAATCAGAATAGAAGAAATCAAAGTCAATATTATGGAATAAGGCAACAACAACAAAAAAGCAACAACAAAAATATAGATTTGAGCAACAAAAATACAATCTGATTCTTTAAAGTCTCATAAAATAGGCAAATAATTGGCAATTCAGAGAGAGGAGAATCACAAATGAATATTAGGAATGAGAAAGTGAATCTGACTGTAGAAATGGTAGAAATTTTAAAATGTTAAATAAACCCTAATATGTAAATGTATACTGAAAATTTAAAATGTCTAGATGAAAGTTTGGTTTTCATATAGAAATGCAAGAGGTGTAGAACAAAAAAATAACTGAAGTTTGAAATGATATCGAAGAAAACGAGACTATGGAATGAGAGAAATCTCGGAAGGAAAGGCATAGAAAATCACAGAAGGAAGTGCTAATCGGTGTCAAATATCAGGGAAAATTGAAATAGGCGAGGACTCAGTGAAACAATTGGATTTGGTGATTTGGAGTTATTTGCATTGTAATATGTTGCACCCATTCATGCAGGAAAGTGTTTAGTGTTGTCAAAAATTACAGGCTTCTGAGAATGCACAAACTTGAGTCTAAGTCAGCCTCTCTTGTGTCTAAGAATAAACTACCCCAGGAAGATTATGGGCTTAGTGCTGTTGGTGGTATTGTCAGGCTCCAATGTCATTGACTTTATTTTTTTTAATGCTTTATGCAATTAAAAAGTTCTGTATATAAACACATAAGCTAATTTGAGGAATCCTTTATGAATGAAGTCCTTTAAATAGCATGTGACTCTGATCGGAGTGCTGCATAAAAAAAAATGTACTGAACAGTGGACTTCAGAACCCCTGGTCCCTGTTATGGGTTAATACACTTACAATTTTCACTCAACTCCTGTAGTAAATTAACCTGTTTTACTATGTTGTAGGCACTTTTGGCATTTTTTTTCCATGCAGAAAGTACAGTGTTGTAGAAAAAAATAGTGATGTGCCAAGTTCTCTGAGAATGGATTGTCTGACTTTTTTCACTGCAAGTGTTTCAGGGGAGATAAATACACATATATAACTTCCAATGCATGTTCTTTTTTTAGTGGACAAATGTAGTGCTTAATGTGATTACTTTAAAAATAATTTCTAATTTCTTTACAGACTATTTCTCTTCCTTTTTATATCTTCATTTTCTTCACACATGAAATATGTTTATATAATTATTTTAAGAGATATTCAAAAGAAAACACCCATAGGGCTGATCCCAAACAATCTCTCAAAGGTCCACTGTATGTTCCCTTATTCTTTGCTGCTGAGGAATCATTTATAGGATCTACTAGGCAGTGCAAGAACAACTAATAACAAACAGTGTCTCATCACCGAAGTTATTATCAAACCTCATGTGAAGGAATCCAAGGCTACAAGTAAAGCAAATTATTTTCTCAACAAGAATAAACATACATTTATAAATATACAAGACAGAAGCTTACATTTTAAATGTATATAGACATGACAAACTTAGTTCAGCTCTACCTCAATATTCTTAAGTCTTTAAATTTGCTTTACTCTCTTTAATCACAAACTATGCTATTCCTTTGACTTCATCTATACTTCATCCCTATGTTCAGCTAGATACCTTCTGTCCATGTATTCTGCCTCTGATTCCTATCTCCTTCAGGAGGTTTTCCTAAATCTGTAATAGCAGGCTAGATATATTTTCTAGATGATAAGAATTATATCCTGTTCTTTTTTTATCTTACATTTATTAAACTACATTTAAATCACCTAGTCAGTCATATGATAGGTATCTATCTTTACTAGATTGGCTATAACACAAATAGACAGATCATGCAGACCAAATCCAGCCAGATGTCTGTTTTTGGTACTGCCCATGAGTTAAGAACAGTTGTTACAAAAATCTTAAAAATCAATGTTAAAAAGTCTTATTTCATGGAACATGTATAAAGGATACGTGGACAAAGCCAAAGGAAGGTAGGATCAAGGGTGGAAGGTGGGGATGGGTGGGGGGAGGAGGGAATAGTGGGAGGAAAATGGAGACAATTGTACTTGAACAACAATAAAAGTGCTTTAAAAAATAAAATTTCAATGGCTATTAATAAAGTTTTATTAGAATGCAACCATGACTATTCATTGACATATTGCCACTGGCTACTTCTGAGCAAGAATGGCAAAGCTAAATGGTTTCGACATAGACTAAATATCCTGCACAGCCAAAAATATTTACTCCCTGGCCCATTGCAGAAAATACTTGGTCACACCTTGTGTACAATAACAATGTCCAAAAGTATAACAATCTCAAGTTCTCAATTACCATTTTCACTCAATAGCTTTGAGAGTGTTGAAGAGTATCTTTATATCTTTTCCTGGTCACTATAGCCAATACCACTGACACCTAGTAATGATGAGGGAGCAACACCATAAACCTGCTGAAGGCTTGGCTAATTTCAGAAAAAGCCTGAAAAGTACAAAAATAATTATTCAGCCCTGCAATAATACAATGGATTATACCTTGTTTAATCACTCTCTCATTAATTGCCATAATTTTCATCTTAAGTCTGAAAGAAAGTAATGGAAGCTCTATTTTCCTCTTGCAGAGTCAGGACTATTTTGAGTAACATCAAAGCAACCTGCTGCCATGGCTTGATGTGCTGTAAACAAGCCACTAGATGACTCAGGAAGCAACTGAACAAGCCTAGTTCAGTTCATAGGCAATTGGCAACACTTTATTCCTGCAGCCATCATCAATATCAGATATATAGGCTCTTTATTATCACTGTCCCAAAAAAAGTTTCATGATCTCCTCTGCCTTCAGTGTTATTAGCCAAACTCATAAAAATAAGGAATAGAATGGTAGTTGCCAGTGACTTGGAAGAGGGGGGAAAATGGGGGCTGTTGTTCAACAGGTACACGTTTCAGTCATGTAAAATAAGTAAATTCTAGAGAGTGATTGTAAAACATTGTGCCTGTAGTTAACAATGCTGCATTGTGCACTTAAAATTTGTTAAAGATCACAGGTTAAAAGGGTAGATCACAATTTAAAATTAAAAATTCAATATTTTAATCATATTTTATAGACATGAATAGTGTCAGAAGATAAGGTCATAAACAGTATGTCATTTGTTGATACGTGGTGGTTAGCACTCATGCCTTCATTCATTAAGGTGGCTCACGGCAAGCTCATTTTCTACAAACTTCAAACCACTCTAAAGAGAAAGGTTTACCCCTGAACTTTATGGACAAAGGGCCTATTTTATGGTTACATATATTTAAAGATGTTCTTATCAATTTATCAGAGAGCTACCCTGAAGTTATATTAAAAATTTCTGATATGACCAAGGACACATTTTAGGTAAAAGGTTCACATTGGTGACCCCTATAGAAAGAATTCCTCATTAACACTTTTCTACAAAGACCAAAAATGTAATTGACCTTTCAAAAGAACCGAAGCCTATCATAAGGCTCTTCTTCAACCATTCAAAATTGCTCCTAAAATAGAATTCAATTTTCCCATACCCGCTTACTTTATGTGGGCATCCTTTTTGTTACACATATACACAAAGGCATTATGAAAAAATCAGTATCAGGATCGTCATTTTTTAATTTTCTGTTTTAAAAAGTATGACATTTCTGGAATTTTTCTATTCTATTTAAAGCAAACTATTTTGCCACTTTTCTGGTGACATGAGGGCTCTGGGAGCCAACTCTCAGGCACATTTGTTCAGTCTCGCTTTGTTCTGCCCAAATAAATGGCACCCGTGGGTAGGTCAGCTATCGTGGCTGTGAAGACACACTGTCAAGGTGACAGAAACAGTCCCCCCGTGAGGGCTCTGTCATCTCCTCTTCCTCCTAGTTAGTATTTATTTTCAGCACCTGTTTGATGTGTTCTTTAATATATTTTATTGATTACGCTATTATAGTTGTCCCATTTCTCCCCCCTTTATTCCTCTCTGTCTCACCTCCCACCCACATCCCCCACCCTTAGTTCATGTCATGGGACGTACATATAAATTCTTTGGCTCCCTCTACATATTGCACTGTTGTGACTTGTTGGCCATTGATTTTTCTACCAAAAATAAATTGTTATAGAAATCAGTATACTATTTTTTTAAACATGGAGAGATGATATCATGGTAATGGAAAATATGGTCAGGTGTCAAATATAAATATATAAAAACCTTCTTGCTGTCCTGTTTGTCATATTACATTAATTATATATTTGCTGTCAATATTTGAATTTCTTTTTGTTTGTGTAAGCCTAATTTCTATCATTTGTCATGGATTTTAAAACAGTATTTCATTACAGTGTCTCAGTGTTGGTTAACTAATTTTTGCCAGGGCTGTTATAGATCAAGCAAAAAACTCAACAGCCATGTGAGAAAAAAATTATTTATATAACTTTCACATGAACTGATAACAAAATATTTTAAATGATAGTCCTGCTCTGATATTCTGGGATTTTCATATTGTCAATTTACAAATCAAAAATAATTTAATACATTGCAATTTTGATATTTTTTCATTTTTCTATGTTTAGTTAAACTTGATTTTATTATAATAATGGTAATATTACATTGCTTCAACTGATACCTACCTACCCATTCAAAATATAAATTTACCTTTATCTTATTTAGCAATAATAAGTATTTGCAGCTCACATGAACATAGTTCCTCTTTAATTACCACAATGATATCATCATATGTACTTTCAAAGTTTTCTTCCATTTCTACTTAATAGCTTTGCATTTAAAAAATATTTGACTTCTTAGCTTTCCTTTTACCTACCTAGCCATACTCTTTCTCTAGTAGTAAATTCTTCCTTTGTCTGAGCCTTTTTTTTCTTAAGTGAAAAGTAACTCAAATCAATTAATGTTACAAAAATAAAGTACTCAAATTCTGTTCAAAGGATAAATTAACAAGAGTGTATCAGACTAGAAAATGATAAATATATCTAATTTTGTTTATCTGTGAAATCTTCTCAAACTTATTTTTTAATAGAAGGGAAAGTATGAAAGTAACAATAGAATAAGCACAATGAATAATTATTGAATATTCTCCCATGGAACAAAGAAAGGAAGAAAGGAGGGAGGGACGGAGGAAAAAAAGGAAAGAGAAAGGGAAAGAAGGAAGGGGGCTACCTTAGGTCTGAAGATCATATGATTGGAGAGCAAGTGATGGAGACTTTTACCTCCTACCTTTTACTCCTCCAGAATGATTAGTTTTGTGCTAGAATACTTTTGCATTTTAAAAATAGATAACAATTTTTTTTACAAAACATTCAGATTTCAAAACATTTTTCTTAGCCTAGCTAATATTTTCTGGGCCTCTATTATTTGAAAACAGTGCCAACTATTTAATCAAGTATAACTGAAATATACCTATAAAGATATTTATTTAAAGTCTAACTTCATTTCTTTAAAATGTATACCTGTGGTAGTTTGTAATATTATATCAGATGTTTTTAAATGCATAAAAATAACATGGTTGTACTGAGTGAAAACAGTCTAAGAGAAGTAGTGATAAATACTTCATCATGGTACTGAATATATATATATATATATATATATATATATATATATATATATATATATATATATATATATATACAATCTTCAGCTATATATAAATCTGAGCCAGAAATGTATGGTATGTCTCAGCTTCTCCTCTTCCGAGTTTTGGAATGGCAAGCACTGCATTGCAAGGAACAAAGAAACTGGGTCTGTGTAATCAAGTCAGGGAGAGAAAATTCCATTACTGGGTTTCCAGAAGCACAATAAAAATAGTATAGACTGGGTACAAATTTGGTTTCCCCAGGTTGCCAGTGAGAAACGAGTGTTGTAGACTCATTTCTTATTATTCAGGCTGTTCAATCATTGATCCAAATATAAATATAAATATTTCAATTTACTGTGAAAAACTCAACAGCTCTTATATTTTGATGTTAGGATTTGCCCCTGCATTATAATCCAATTGCATTAGTTTGCTTCTAAGACATAAAACGTTTCAACTTATTTAGGGGAAAGCATAGTGCCCAATGAAGCAAATATCGTACAAGGTTGTCCAGGCTTGCCGAACAGGGTCTTCCCCGGGAGCTCCATCAATGGACTGCTAGAACAGAGAGCAAAGCACAAGACCAGCACCCAGTAAAGAACTTGTATGTACTATTATGAAATTTTATCTGTGAGAGCTGCAAAACTACTTCTTATGGTCTAATATGCCATGTTAGGGTCTTAGGGTCTTAGCAATACTTCTTAGGGTCCAAGTATGCCATCTACAATATAGTGTTGGCATTCAGTAAAGTTTTGAAATACTAGCAAATAGGAATTTTTTACTTTATTGTTCTTTAAACACTTGGCTTCAAATCAGACTCTTTAAAAAGAGGAAAAAATAAATTGTGTTCAAACTGCATGTTCTTTGTTGTTAGAAGACACCGAGGATTCATAGAAATTCTTAATATTGTTACGAGGTATTAAATAGAAAAATTGGTATTAGAAAAAACTTATAGGTAGACGATCAAAACACAGTCTATGTGAATAGTCTATTACATTTTTAAAATGTGTTTTTAATTGTATATCTTATTTTGATAATAAAATTTTAAATTTCAGCTAGGGTTAAAGATATGTAAAAATAAAATCTGTGGCATACAGAACTTTAAAATTATGAAAACCTGAATATTTAGGGAAAAGTTAAAGATGTTGCATTATACATATTAGCATTCCCATGTCCACTTTGGTAATTAAAATATCTGGGAGCTTCAAATCTACTGTGTCTCCTCAATATCTGTCTTCTCTGGTCCCATAGGATTTATGGATGCCCTTCCTTCTGTAGAGCACTATGAAAAGTGAATTTTGTTGGGAAGGCTAGCACAGTTTTCTTTGGTGATATATTTAGAGTGTAAATAATAGTTAGCTATAAAAGGTGATTTGTAGACTGAAAATTCAGGAAGAAGACTTTATAGTAGGGAATATTTTCTTAGGAACTGATTGGAAGAACAATGGGACCTACCATTACTGTAGTTCATAGGCAAAAACTAGTAAATAAGTCTCTAGTTAAAAAAAAAAGAAATGTTTAGAAAGTTATAACTATTACTGTAAGGATAAACAAAGAATGCATATTGTCTATGGACCATATATTTTTATGTCTGCCTTCTCCTCCTCCCATAAAATAGACAAAGATAAACACTGCAACCAAGATGACTGACATATATTTGAAAATACTGCAGTACTCCTTAGTACTCTAATTTTCCTTCTTGAACTAAGTGGAATGTCAAACTCTATGAAATGTATTTATTTGCATTTACAATTAAGCATGGCTAAAGTATTTCCTAGTGAATCACATGCCTTTAAATATAAGATGTGGCCCCAAAACAAAATTAATACTCAAAATACTTCTTCACTTTGTAGTTATCACACAATATAATTTAACTACTAAATCAATAAAAACCTATGTTTTCAGCATTTTTCGTCAGTGCCATATTCTTAATGGTATTTATTTGGTACTAATTCTCATTTAATATAAACTATAGATATGTATAAATAGATATGTGAAGAACATCAAAAAAATAACCAACAGTTGATAGAGCTCATCAGCAGGCATAGAGAACAGGACAATCTAAGTGACATGTCCAAGTATCTCCCTCCCAACCATGTGTTCTTGTTTGGATAGACTTGGTAAAAAAGAAGGTAATTCTAATCCCCCCATGCAAATCCTGAAGGAGAAGGAGAGAGAATAGGGACTCTGTTAGAGAGATGACTCCCATTGCGAGTTCTAGTATGCTAGGTCTTTGCTACGCACACATTAACAGTTCAGACAACTGAAAGGGATGAGGGAGACATTAAAAGATTCTGAGAACCACAGGGTCAAAAATGAGACTATGGTAAGGACCATGAGAAATAAAAATTTAGAGAAAAGATATCAAAGGAACATTGGAATTACTAAAAAAAAATATAATAATTTTTCTCTAGAAGTTGAAGGTAGTTACATTCAGCCAAGTCTTGTCTCATTGAAGAGCCAGAAAAAGTTATCCAGGACCTAGAATATATGACCCTTTGAATAGAAGTTCTCACTGATCCTTACCAACAATTGTAAAGTAGTTTATTTTGCCTTCACAGAAACTAAGCTGTCTGTTACTTTATAGCTTTAGCTGGAGGATAGTTACAGAGTGGTGGCATGCAGAGAAGTTTTAGAGAAAAAAAAATTATGTTCCCTAAATTGTTGCTTTGAGGAAGACAGCTCCAGGCAAGACAATGCTTAGCAGCCAGAAATATGCTGCGTACTCCCGTTTCCAACACCAGACTTGGACCATGGCAGAGTTAGAAAGCCACAGCAAATTTGAAAGGATCAAATTTTCCAACCTAGTGTAATCTTTACCAGAGTAGGTGCATAGAACCACTGTGACCAAGGACATCAAACAACCTGCAGGAGGATTTGAAATCAAAGTGACTAGTGAGGGAGGAGTGGACAGACTTACTTTATCCATACAGGAACCACATGAGCTTGTAATTTACAATCTGGACAGAAGATACCTAATAATAAATCCTGGAGCAGAACTGATCAAAATGCCTATGAGTTATCCATAAAAACAGCATGTTGGGCTACTGGAATTTGATGGCTCCAAATTATGTAATCACAATCTCTCAATTGTTATTTGCTTATATCATAAATATTTAAAATACACCACAGATGGAAATTTAGAAGTATGAGAAATAAAATTTCTAATGTCTCTGTCCTGCTGATATGGCTCAGTTGGTTGGGCTTCATCCCACAAACCAAAAGGTTGCTGGTTAAATTCTCCAAGAGGACCAATGCCTAGGTTTCATTTTGGTAGAGGCAGGTGCAAGAGGCAACTGACAGATGTTTCTCTCTGTGGCTCCCTTCTTTTCCCTCTTTGTAGAGGCAGTAAAAGAAAAAAGTTAAGTTCTAACATTTCTTTTTCACACCCCAGTGACTTCTTTTCCACATCCCCTGAGGATTCCACGTCACCCCAGCAAGGCTAGTGCCCAAGGACTGACTAAGGGTGTGTGACACAGGCAATAACAAGGAATGAGATGATCAGATGATCCGATGTATATCCCTCTGCTTTGAGTTAAATAAGTTAAATTTGACTTTTCCCTACTTACAGCTTTTTAAAAATTATACAAGGGGGGACCTCTGAAAAAATGGAATTGTCTTCTGGAGGGCAGGCCCCTTGTAGTACTGGCTTCCCCTGCTAAGTGTTTTCTAGGAACCCATCTGTACCAGTGTACCAGCTGGAATCATTGTGAGAGGCTGTGGTCAACTTCAGTGAATTTTTTAAGAGATGCCCATTTCATGATGGGTGATTTATGAGCACACCTGCCCACAATGTGCCAAGTGCCCAGTGATTTTTGACCAAAAACAGCAAGACCCCTGTGCCCCACACTCCCTATTCACTCAATCTCAAAATATTGCCCCAGTGACTTCTTTATCCCCCACATGAGAAAAGTCTTTGAAGGGAAATGGTTTGCTGATATGAAAGAGGTGAAATATACACAGTTTTTTATAAGTAAATTCTCATTTTGGGGGCCCCTTCTCACATATCATGTGAACCAAAAAATTATTCACAGTATATATATTGGCACTGAAATTGAAAATACGGTGAGAGCAGAAGAATTTGTAAATGTAGAGTCCTCATAATATTTTTTAAAAAAGCATGTGAAGTTTCTCCCTCCTGATTTTTTTTAACATAATGGTACAATTTTTCTGTATCTCAATGGTTAAGTTTTAGAGTGTTAAGTATCTTCCTAATAGGTACAGGGTATTCTTTTGGGGTGATGAAAATGTTTTGTAACTTGATAGAGGTAGTGTTTGCACAACATTTTAAATGCAATAAATATCACTTCGATGTGTATTTTAAAATTATTAATTTTATGATATATACATTTCACCTCAATTTTAAAAATTAACATTATTTCTTAACAAAATAAGTACATTCATTTTTATTTTTCACACTTTAAATCTCTGTCCCTCTACTAAGCTCATAAATATGATGTTGAATATACTGACATATATTTACCTATATTTGTCTTTTTACTAATCTTTTTACTAATAGCATGCATTTTATATATACATCTCTCCAAACAGCCATTGTAATACTTACTTGGATAACTTTTCCCCAACCTTTTGGAAAACAGAAATTAACTGAGAGATGTTTCAAAAGAAAATAAATGAACCAACATCCTTTTTTTAAATTTTATGACTCTGTTATCAAATACGATGAGTATATTCTGTTTTTCCATGAAGACAGAAAGGAAGTTGGATTCCTGGCACTGTTTCCCCTCATATTGCCTCAGAGACTTTGATTTTACAGAAATAAGAAAACATAGAAAAAAATTGCTTTCGTTTTTTTGGAGTTTTAAATAACACATTTATTGCAAAAGATTCATATTTTATTCCTTCTTCAAAAAACAGAGAACTCTTTTATCCTGATGTGTATTCTAAAACTAGTATTACTTGTGATCCACAGATAAAATGTAAATACATTTTTACGCATATACATTCGATGGTTGCTGCCTTGTTTTCAATTCATTTTAATAAATATTTTATAATAATTATGTCAATAGGCATGAGAAATTTAAAAACTTTTAGTCTACTTCCATAATTTCTGACACTGGTCACACACAGGTGATGAAACTGTTCTCTAGGTACTGTGTGGGCTGTGGACCCTTGTGCACTAACCTAGCAAACATCCAGAGTAAGCCAATGTGGGACAGGTGACAAATTGTGTCACTTGAATGTGACCTTTGGAGTTCCAAAATCTGATGAGAAGCACACACACACAAAAGTAGCATCTGTTTTTCACTCCAAGTCTTATCCAGTTTGGGATTTAAATCTCTTTTAACTGGAAAATTCAATTTGTAGATTAGTGGTATGTGGCCCCAGTGGTTTTCAGCTCATTTCCTGATTACTTTGCCAACTGGAAAAACGATTCAAATATGCTACCAGATAATATGCTTAAGACTTTGTTGTTTCTGAAACTCACTGAATTGTGAAATATTTTTTATTTACTAAATGTTAGAAAATAAGATTCTACATCCTAATCCTATTTGATCAAATGCAACCAGTTAGCAACACTTCTCATCAGGGTTTTCAGTCTGTGAAGGTATATGTCCAAATGTGCAGACAGAGTCATCTATGCATTATAAAAATTATCTCGTGGTAGATATAGAAAAATATGTGACAAGATTTTCTATTTGTTAAAGTGATACGATAGCAATTAAAGTATTGTAAGACTTATATTTCTCTGTAGAGGAGTGATATTTTGGTATCTTTTAACCTTTTTTCAGTTTAAATTGTGCTTTTCATTTTAAAATGAGAATTATTCTTTAACTATTTTATAATTTTTTTAATAATGACTCTAAATATTTTCATCCTTATGAATGTAAATAGTATTTCAAGATCAAGATCTCAGATTTAAAAATCAAGTAATTTCTCTAGAATACTTTTGCTATTTGAAATAATAAATACTTAACACTCATATTTTCCACAAAAGCCATAAACTATTTATTTGACCTTTGATCTCATAAGATAAAAATATTTTATTGTAAAATCACTACTATTCCTTCAAAAAGCAGTCAGAACACTAAGGATAGACCAGTTAGTCAAAAGAACTTTCTAAAATATCAGTTGTTAAGAAAGGCATACACTACATTTTAAAGATGAAAGATTCACAGTAAATATATTAAAACTCCATAATATATGGAACCAATAAAATTTTTATAAAATTTGACAAAGATTTTCATTTGCATAAGTGTGCCAATTATGTTGTTTGGTTAGATGTAATAAAATCTAAAGACATTTTAGGTTGGACCTAATTAATTTTATCTTTTCTCACTTACACATGTCATATTTATGAAATTACAACTATCTATCATTCTATAGATATTACCACTGAGATTCCAATAAATTACAAATTTATATGTATAAACAATGTAAATTTTTGAAACAAACATTTTAACACATATTAATCTTAATACAATAAACTCAGGTACTTTGTAATTCTTTATGAAACCTCAATATAAATCTTTTTTCAACTTCCATCTTGCTTAGCTGGAAGGAAATTCAGCTCTGGTCATTTTGAATCTTCCCCTCTCTTCAAAAGCAAGAAATAAGTCGTAGAAAACAGCCTAATGTTGGAGGAAAGGGAGTAAGTCCCCGGATCACCTGGCTTCCATACTTACCACTGAATTGTCCAATTGTCCTGCATACATAATTCTTACATCACTAGTGATTTTACATCTTTCATACCTAACTTGGGGTCTGCAAAGTGTTGACAAGACTAGAAACCTGAATGCCCATGAATAGCCTTCCTGTGTGACTCATGAAGATATTCCCTCTAAGGTCCTTCACATCTCTGGTGGTGATTTACTCATAAAACTCATTGATTTTTTTTCCTAGTCCTGAGGTTACTCTTTCTTCATAGCCTCAAAATACCTTTTCTTTCTCTTCCTCATCTGAATCCCTAACATAATCTCCTCAAAGAAACATAGACATTAACAAAAGAGACACAAAGTTGATTGCACTGAATAGATCTTGATCTAGCCCTGAGTTAACAATTGCAAAGCATCACTGCTTTCCATGTGTACTGGATGGTCTCAGTGTTGATCCAAGTCACTGAACAAAATGCCAGGTTTTCCCCATCTGCAAACTGAATATGCCTGTTGAGGAGGGGAAGATTCCTTCTTTTATCCTTAAGTGCTTATGGCTTGATGAATAATAAAATCAAAAAAGACCAAATTAAGTGAGAAAATCAATTTAATACATGCACAGAGAAGATCATAAACAATACTCAGAAAAAATATGAAGCAACACATACTTTAATACTTTTTAAACAAAGAAACAATAAATTCCTTCTTTGGCAAGAACCTGTTTGTTCTTTGACAAAACAAAGAAACAGGTTTGAGGGTTCATTAGTAAGGAATCCAAACAGAGAGAGGGCTTGGGTAGTAAATTGTGAAAAATAGTAAGGTTTGTTTATAAAGGCCTCTTAGCTCTGAAATTTTAACTCTAGTGACAGGATTGTCTCTGTCAGCTCCGTTGGAGAAAGAAGGTCCATATCTTTCACAGGGGAGATTTAGTTCCTTCAATCAAGAAAACAGAGCAATCAACATGCCTTTCTTGCATTGGCTTCTTGTTGAGTACCTTTAATTCAAATTAATCAATTTGCCCAGGGTAATCTTAGGTGATAGGGTAATCTTGCCCAGGGCCCCACATGACCAAGAAAATTAAGCAATTTGCATACACAGTGTTATGAAATAGAATCTCATTCATTGGCATCCAGTTCTCAGAATGTGAAAAATGGTAGATGTCATCAATTGACTTCCTTGCTAGAATATTTACCAGAATTGGCTATTTCCCATAAGTAGAATGTAGCTTGCTTGTGAATCGTTAACAACAGCAACAAAGTACGTATCATGTGAAATTTTATTTCTGGACGGATTTTGTATATGTGACTTTTAGCTGGGTCCCCAAACTTATAGTGCAGTGATAGGCATTGAAGAGGATATGTGTGAGGCGTGCCAGACACAGGGAAATGTATTTCCCTCACGTGGCATGTCTCTGTGGTCTCTGTTCTTCCTTATGCTAGCATGAAGGTTTAATCAGGTCCTACAGTAAAACTGTAAAGATAACATTTAAAAAAAACACACAGGAAAATGTTAGGCTCTGCTTCCACAGATCACTTGTTCTCAAAAATGAGCAGAATTTTAAACTTTATAATGAATGTTAGTAATACAGGCAAACTAATAATAAACTATTTATAGATTTTATGACTCTACACTGAAGTAGTAAGTCTGAAATAATTCACTAATATAAATTATTCTCATGTGTTTTTGTTTTATCTTTTACAAGTTAAAAATATAGCCCAACATATAACATAAACGGTATAAGAGCAATGTAACTATTCATTCCAAGACTTAAGAAATTCATTAAAATTACACAAAAGTGCATTCTGTGTAATTTTCATATTGTAATCTCAGTAGCTTTATATATTTAGTTGTATTCACTTTTTCATAGTTTCAGATATTTCTTTGCTAATATGAAAGTGGTAACTGCTCAATAAAGAAGTGACATCTATCTTCAAGCATTAATATGAAATGGATATTTAAAAATATTATTGCTAGCCTTGGCTCATGTGGCTCAGTGGACTGAGTGCTGGTCTACAAACCAAAGGATCATATGTTGCCAGTCAGGGCACATGCGTTGGTTGTGGGCCAGGTCCCCAGTAGGGGTCATGTGACAGGACACCACACATTGATGTTTCCCTCTTTTTCTCCCTCTATTCCCCTCTCTCTGAAAATATATAAATAAATTCTTTAAAAATATTATGTCTTATTTGATTATTTTTCTTTAAGATCAATATTTTTTTCTATTTTCCCCACTACAAAATGGGTGATGGAGCCCTAATAGAGTTAGTCTTTGACCCTAATATTCATGATAAACTATATTTCCTGAGTTGTAGATATGAAAATATTATTATAAGTTCCTTATAGAATTTTTTGGTAAATAGCATTTTTAAAAATATTTTTCAGGAAAATAAAGAGTTGTGTCAGAGAACAAATTACAGATCCTTCTGGGTATAGAAATGTAGTGGTTTGGATGAAATTCTCTGGCAAAAAACAATAGGTTCAATGACGATACAAAGAAAATAATTTTGAATACGTCAGTAGACCAGCAATTTGTCAGGTACCATCAGTGATTAAGATACTAATGAGATCTTTCTGGTAATAATATGTTTTATATTAGCACCATAAAGATTATTTTATATGTGGTCATGATAATTATGTTAACCTTTAGTCTTTATAGAAAAAAAATCTGTATTTCAGCTCATAAAATGTCTTCCTTGATTGAAATATATGAAGAACTGCCCTTATTTTTTATGTATCTCATGTTTAGATTTTTAATTTTCATATTAAAATTTTTCCATAAAACGGTATCACAGCATGGCTTTAAGTTCTTCATTTGAGTAAATAGCTTTGGTTTTCAAAACTCAAATGCTAGTTATTAAAAAGTTACTGAGATGTGACTGAAATGATTGTTGCATGACTAACCCCTTCTAATTGAAGGATGAAAAAGACTATTTTATTGTTTGCAACTATAACAAGCCAGCTAAACAAATTACAATGTCCATTATAAAATGAAAATATGATCCTGCTGTTAGAACAATAGGAAAAAAGGACTGTAAAAATGACTAAAATGTAAATCTTTTCTTCCATGGTCTCTCTCTAGATTTGTCTTATTTGCTACTGTTTTTGTTTGAAAATTTTTTTTAAATTAAAATTTTCAAATGTGAGAGTGAATTTTGCTGTTGACCTTCATATTGTACAACAGCTTTAAATGCAAATACTTTTAACTTAAAGGAAGAATCACTGACATTTTATTCTTATCAAAATAATGGAAACACTGCACAAACTAAGTCAATTCTTTTTATTTTACTTCTTGGTACAAACACAATACCAACCTCTCTGCCTTTGGCATAAGAATGCAAGAAAGGACTATATGAAAAAAGGACCTATGGCTTTCAGCATAGATTGTTGGCTAATACATGGGAGTAACAACAAATAAGTGAGAATATGGTAAAAATTTCTTGGTTTTTGTGTTTCTCTAGAACATTGTTAAATCCTTCTGCATTTAAAGCAATTACTGTTTGATATGGAAAATGTGGCCCCTCAACATTGTCAGTGGTCCCCTCCCTAATACAGTTGCTCAGATGTAACACTCTTTCCCTCCATTGGGTTTGAGTCCTGCTGGACTCCTGCACTTTGTAGGTCTACAGGAATTCCATACTCATGGGGAATTAGGCATGTTACACAAAAATGGAACTGCCCTGAACACAGGGATGCTCCATTGTCCTCTCAGACCTCACACAAAACACATGTTCCAAGATAAAACTATTAATATTTTTAAGATGGCAATAGCAGAGGATTAAACCAAGGCTAGGCCTATGAGAGGAGATGTTCCCAAATGTTAAAATAAAATTTTCACTGTGAACTTTATATAATAAATTACCATTCTTTTTATCTAAAAGATCAAAGCATGGTTGCCACTTTGTTCAAAATTGACTTTTGTATAACTATAAATTATATTTAAATCATTAAAACTTGGTCTTGTACCAAAGTAGGACACAGGGTGAAAATACTGGATTTTATCGAGTCAAGAAAAGAGAGGAACAAATTCTTCAGACTATCATGAAACTTTATAAGACTTACCACAAATTGTTATTTTACATTCCTTAGTGTTTTCATTTTTTCAATCTGTCTTATCCAGTGGTAAGCTGCCCTTGGCTGATTTTGCTCACTTTTGTATTCTTAGTCTTTGATTCAGTGTCTGACATAGTGGTGAGACCCAGGATACTTACTTAGTAATTGTTACCAACTGGAAAATACAAAGATACCTGATGAAGGAATCATTTTACAATAGAGATATAATGTTAAAAGCAGTTACTAAGGAAAATGTTTGGCTTGCAAGGAAATATTTCACAAAAGAGGTAGAATAGTAACAATTACAATAATGGGCCAAGGAGTTTGAAAAAGATTTGGTAATCAATACCTCTTAATGATTCTGAGAAAAATACTTCAAAGTAGTTTTATTGTTATGGAGTCAGAGTTAATGCAATAACACTAAAAAAATGAAAATGGTTTTAGGAAGTCAACATTTCTGTTACTTCTTTAACAACGCTTTATAGATTTTTATTTTGAATTTATGTAAACTATTCTAAGAAGTCAGTTATTTCTTCATTGTTCGTTCAATGCTCTTAAGTATAATTTTATTTTTAACAACATAATTTGTGTTTATCTGTGATTTGTTGAAACATCTTATTTTGATAAAATAAACTGTCACACAAGTTTCTTCAAACACATCCAGAAATAATAAATTCACAATCTATGTTGGAATATTTCAAAAAATGTCCAAGTTTAAATAAGCACTTTTTAGAGGCATTTTTTGTGAACTTTTATTAATCAGTAGTATAAGCTGTCAGAAGAAAAAAACTTTGTAATAATAAGAAATAAGGTTGAGATCTTCAGGAGCTAAGTTTTGCACACACAGCTAATTATAAATACTAAATTTACTTCATGGTTATGCAACTACCAGGACGAAGTTTGCAATTTGATCATAACTGAAACATAAAACACTAAAAGAGCCTAGAATTAATCTAGTTATAATATAAGCTTCTGTTTTAGGGTTCTGAGTGTTAAATCATGATTCTTCTGTATTTTTATTTATTTCCATCATAACATGGAATAGAAATTTTTATTGATGTGCAGTATATCAATATGAATTGATATATACATGTATATATTACTAAGAATGCTACCTACAACTTCATGATATTCATACTTATGTCAAAAAGGAAAATAAGTCATTTCTCAGACCCTACCCATGAATTGTAACCATTATAAATCTTTCTATTTTGTATTATTAAGCTTTCAGTGATATATGAAATCATTCGAATATGTTCAGTCATTTTCCTTTCTGTTTAATAAATTGAAAACCAACTATCCTATCATTTAATTGCTATAAAATAGAAACAGTTAATAAGAAAAAGCATAAGTTGTATGGTGTAATTAATTTTTTTAATTCTGTAGTTTTCTTTTCTCGTGTGATTAATATTTGCAATAAGTTTGCCAATACAATTTCAAGATCAATGGTGTTGTTATTCAATCTTGAATATAAGTACAAAGCAGACAAGTTAAGTGATTTTAGACTCAATATTCTAGGCTTTGAATATAATATATTCTATAAATTCATGACTTAGTCACCTCATTAATATATTTAAATTCATTTAAATATACATGTGTGCAATTTTGGTCATACATTAGAGGAACAATACAGGACTAATCAAGATAGACATTTAACAATTTTGTTCCCTTAGATCATAATTAATAAGAATGTTACATGTGAATATTTAAAGATATACTAAAATAAAAAATTCAGTATTCTTGATTTAGCTCTATATATCTGAAAGGACACTATTTATACCCATTCCATTCTGCGTGTGCTTTGTCTCCAAATTCCACTCTCTGCCACACACACACACACACACACACACACACACACTTTCTAGCACAGTTGATTTTAGATTTAAAAAAATCAATCTTTTCCTTGAGAAAAACTTAGAGAAAATGAAAAAGAGTGGCCTCATTTTTTCTACAAAAATTCATAAATGGACTATAGAAATATTTAGAGAAAAGGTCACACAGAAAATCAATTTACAACAGGTTGTTTACACAAACCTTCAAAATTTCACTAAGGAGATTAATTTAACTTGTTCTGATCTCTTTGCTTTTACAGAAATATCTGCAGAAAAGAAGTTGCAACAAAACAAATGCAAACTAAAAAACATTCCTATTACATAGATTATATATCTACTTTTTTTCTATAAATACAATTTCTAAGAAATACTTCAAACAAAACTTTAAAGAAAAAATAAAAGTGAAGTGTCAGAACCTTTTATTTTTCAATCAATAATTTTCACAGACAAAAAGTATGTTTTGGGAGTGAAGGTCCAAAATGTTCAATTCTCAAAAAGGTCTTTATGAATTATATTATTTTATTAAAAATAGAATTTTTATATAGCCAGCAGCTTTCATTTTTCCTCTAAAGTATCAGCAATGTGGACAGAATGTTGAAGATTGGGTTAGTAGCAAAATACAATATTGTTACTAGAAATGGTAGCTTTCATCTCAGGATTTTGCTTATTATTTTGTTCAATGCACTACCCTGAGGGTATCATATACTGTTAACTTAAAAAATATTTTGTCATTCTCTCTAAAAATAAATTAGCTTAACTCATGTAATTTATGTTTTTGTCATATCTGCACCTTTATTTAGCAAAAGAAAGTAAATAGTTATTTTGTTTATGTAAATGAAACTATTTGATCAATTCTATTTGATTCTCTTCCTTCCAAGTTAAATTGTTACTTACTGTACACTGTAAACAAGAAAGTACAAATAAATGGTCCCAAGACATTGAATTTTTTTTACTGCAAAGGGATCTTTAGTTTTAAGTTTAGTTCAGATTTTAGAATAAATTTTACCAAGTGGAAGAGATTGTGATATTTAATAATCTGAATAATGTCAAAGTCTTTGAAATTCTGCCTTTGTCACTATTTTGTTTGCTATTGACACAAATGGGTATTGAGATTCACAAAACTCCATAGTTGACTTCTAAGCACAGGATAAAAGTGTCATCAATACACCCTGGCTCCAAGAGCTTGCAATTCTGTTTGGAGTCAGAAGAAATTTAGGTGGGCATATTCATAGAAAAAAGAAACAATGAAAATTTGTGTTAAGAACTAAACAATTCTGTATAATTCTGTATAAGGAATCAAGAGGAGATAAAGATATCAAAGAAAACTTTTTGGAAAAAGTTAGAATTAAGATGAATATTAAAAGCAATGAAGGAATAGCAGCATTCAGATAAGTGGGGGAATACTGTAGAAACTTGGAAAGTCACTCATTCTATAAGTGAAGAGGGAAGTATATTCCTTCTATTGGTGAGGGGACTATGAATATTTCCTGAATTATGATCTAGGGCATCACACTAAGAAAGTGAACTTTGTCACATTACTGCTGGGGTGCCATTAAAGTTTTGGGATCTGTTAGTAAGATGTAAGATAGGAAGGAAATGGTGAAGATGAACCTAAAAGATCTTCAAACCAAAATAACTCCCTGAACATGCTTTATCCATTCCTGCTCTTCAAACTATGGCTTCAACCCAATTCTTAATGTAAATTTCACTCATTGTGGACTGACTTTTGTTACTTCTAAATAAACATCTTGTATATATGTTTTAAAAGATAATAAAATTCCCACGAAAGTCACTTGCAGTCATCTCATGAATGAAAGTGTTCATTCAGCCAATCCCCTTGTCCCGCAATGGCAAATAGAAGCCATCTAGCACAAATGCCATCATTATTATTCTTATTTCACATGATTTCCTCATGCTTTTAGAATTTCTCTGCAACATCACTCTTTTTCCTTTCCCACTGCCTCAGAGTCAGAATTCTTTTCTTGTCTTATACAGTGTGCTGAAATGTCATTCTCAGACAAACTGATCTGTGGCTTTGTTTAACATTAGTCAATTACTCCCTCTCTTTTATTTTAATTCTTTTGCTTCATTGATTATAATTCTTGTAATTGTATAATAAGGAAAGAAAGTCCTTTTCTTTCTTTAAAGAAAAATAAACAAAATCAAAAAGCCTCCTTTCTTCTCTAACACCACTTCTATCATGAGTTTTATTTCTTCCCTTTGATTTACTAATAAAATTCTTAAGATTTATCTATATTTGCTACTTTTTTCTTTTTTATCTTTTTACTACTTATTCCACCTTTTTGTCATTTTCTTTACATGCATAGCAAAACTAAACCTTTTTTGTACCTTTTTTAAAAGCTGTTTCATGCAGTTAAACCACTATGGTCTCACAAACTAGGGACTTTTAAAATTTTGATTATCTTTGTGTTTTGATGAAATGTCTATTTCTTAGAGTGTTCATTGGTTATAGCCATAGTAACACTGTGTAACAAACCACACCAAAATTCAATGGCATGCAGAACAACCATCTCTTTCTTATTCATCTGTGGATTGGCATGAGTTCAGCTAATCTAGAATTGGCACAATTGGGTTTGTTTCCTAGCTGTGAACTACATTCACTTGTTTCTCATTCACCCTCCACCTTCAACCAAGGCTTATTTTTCCTATGGAAAAAGATGAAAGTGCAAGAGGCCAAGTCAAATCAAGCAATTACATTTCAAGTCTTGCTCATATCATTTCCCTTATCATTCCAGTAGACAAAGGAAGTCATACAACTATGCACAAGAAAAACTTGGCAGGAAAATATATTCCTCTAATGTAAGGAAATGCAGAATGAATATTTGCGAAGCAATGGTAACTCAGGTGAGTTTCAATATACTCTACAGCCCTGATGGTAATTTCAATTTAATATTCAAATAGAGTTAAAAAACTGAAACTCTATACCTATTAAATAATAACTTCCCATTAATCTCACCCTTCAGCTCTGGCAAACACAATTTTCATTGTCACTATAAATTTGACTATGCTAGGTACCTCAAATAAGTACAATCATACAGGATCTGTCTTTTTGTGGATAGCTTATGTTATTTAGCATGTCCTCAAAGCTCATCTATTTTATAGGATATGTCAGGGTTTTCTTATTTTTTAAAGGCTGAATATTCCATTGTGTTTCTATAGCATGTTTTGCTTATCTGTTCATCAGTCAATGGGAATTTCTGTTTGTTCCAAATTTTAGCTATTATGAATAGTATCTCTATGAACACTGGTACACAAAATATTTCTTCAAAATACTGCTTTCCATTATTTTTGGTATATACCCAGAAGTGGAATTTCTGAATCACATGACAATTCTATTTTAAATTATTTCAGAGTTTGTCATACTATTTTCTACAGTGGCTGTACCATTTTACATTCCCATTGATTTATTTCCATGTGTTTATATTATTTTTTTCAAAAATATTTTGTAGCTTTCATTATACAAAACTTTGACCTCATTGGTTACATTAATTCATAAGTATTTTATTATTGTTGTCCTATTATAAATGAAAGTGTTTTCTTAATTTTCTTGTAGGCTTGTTCATTGTTAGTATACTGAAATGCAACTGATTTTTGTGTGTTGACTTCATATCCTGCTAAATTCATTTACCAATTCTAACAGTATATTGTGTAATAATTAAGGTTTTCTACATATAAAATTATATAATCTGTGAACAGATACCATTTTATTTCCTCCTTTCCAATCGCTATGCCTTTTATTTCTTTTTTCTTGATTAATTGCTCAGGCAGGGGCATTCAGTACTGTGTTGAGTAGAGATGGTGAAATCAGACATTCTTACCTTGTTCTTGATTTAGAGGAACAGCATTCATTTCTTTACCTTTGAGTGTGATATTAACTATAACTTTTCATCTATGGCTTTATTATGTGGACAAAATTTTTGTTGATTCCATATCTGTTTAGTGTTTTTATTACAGAAAGGTGTTGAACTTTCTTCAGATTTTTTTTTTAATCAATTGATATGACCCTGCTCATTTTTCCCCTTTCATTTTTTGGTGTTAGATCATATTAATCAATTTTCACATGTTGGAGCATCTTTGCATTCCAAGAATAAATTCCATTTGTTTATGGTGTATGACCCTTTTTAATATACTGCTGAATTTGGTGTATTAGAATTTTGTTGAATATTTTGTGTTTCTACTCATAAAGAATATTCATATGCAGTTTTCTATTCTTATGGTGTCTTTATCTGACTTTGTGATAAAGGTAATGCTGGACTCAAAAAACATTAAGGAGTGTTCCCCTCTCTTAAAATGTTTTTGGAAAAAGACAGAAATAAATTGGTGTTATCTTTAAGTGTTTGGTAGAATTTGCTGCTCAAGCAGTGGTCCAGGGCTTTTCCTTGTTGGGAGATTTTTGATAACTGATCCAATGTCCTTACTGATTATAAGGCTATTCATATTTTCTATTTGTCTAGTAGGTATTGTGTTTCTATAATATTTCAAGATGGATAAAAGACTTAAATGTAAGGCGTGACACCATTAAAATCCTAGAGGAGAACATAGGCAGGAAAATCTCAGATATCTTATGCAGCAACATTTTTTTCTGACATGTCCCCCAGAGCAAGGGATATAAAGCAAAGAATAAACAAATGGGATCTCATCAAAATAAAAAGTTTCTCCACAGCTAAAGAAAACAGCATTAAAATAATAAGAGACGCAACTATATGGGAAAATATATTTGCCAATGATACCTCAGACAAGGGTTTAATCTCCAAAATATACAAAGAACTTACATGACTCCACTCCAAGAAGACAAACAACCCAATTAAAAAATGGGCAAAGGACCTGAACAGGCATTTCTCCAAGGAGGACATACAGAGGATTCAGAGACACATGAAAAGATGCTCAATATCACTAGCCATCAGAGAAATGCAAATTAAAACCACAATGAGATACCACTTGACTCCGGTAAGAATGGCCATCATAAACAAAGCAACAAACAACAAGTGTTGGAGAGGCTGTGGAGAAAAGGGGACCCTAGTTCACTGTTGGTGGGATTGCAGACTGGTACAACCACTATGGAAAACAGTATGGAATTTTCTCAGAAAACTAA
>PVKM010007958.1:0-40161 GCA_004027735.1 Carollia perspicillata | reverse complement strand
ATTCCTTTAACTTGACCTTATCTGAGAAGCACTTTATCTGCCCTTCCATTCTAAATGAAAACTTTGCTGGATAGAGCAGTCTTGGATGTAGGTCTTTGCATTTCATGACTTGGAATACTTCTTTCCAGCCCCTTGTTTCCTGTAAGGTCTCTTTTGAGAAATCAGCTGACAGTCTGATGGGAACTCCTTTGTAGGTAACTGTCCCCTTATCTCTTGCTGCTTCTAGAATTCTCTCTTTCATTTTAATCTTGGCTAATGTAATTATGATATGCGTTGGTGTGTTCCTCCTGGGGTCCAACTTTTTTGGGACTCTCTGAGCTTCCTGGACGTCCTGGAAGTCTATTTCCTTTGCCAGATTGGGGAAGTTCTCCTTTATTATTTGTTCAAATAAGTTTTCCACTTGTTGCTCTTGCTCTTCCCCTTCTGGTACCCCTATAATTTGGATGTTGGAATGTTTAAAGATGTCCTGGGGGTTCCTTAGCCTCTCTTCATTTTTTTAAATTCTTGTTTCTTCATTCTTTTCTGATGGGATGTTTGTTTCTTCCTTCTGGTCCACTCCATTGATTTGAGTCCCAGTTTTCTTCCCATCACTATTGGTTCCCTGTGCATTTTCCTTCATATCACTTAGCATAGCCTTCATTTGTTCATCTAATTTGTGACCAAAATCCACCAATTCTGTGAGCATCCTGATCACCAGTGCTTTGAATTGTGCATCTGATAGGTTGGCTATCTCTTGCTAGCTTAAAAATATTGGTTCTGGGGCTCTGAGCTTTTCTTCTGTTTGAGTCATTTTTGGTCAAGTGGCACCTGTTATGTATGAGTGGCAGAGCCTTGGGTGTTCACCAGGGCAGGGCAACCTAGTCGCAGGGTTGTGATGCTGTCTGTGGGGGCGGGGTCAGAGAGGGAACAATGGTGCTTGTTCCGCACTCTTTCGGATTTGCGTCCTCCCTGCTGCCTCCCACAAGCAAACTGGGCCCCCCCCTCCCACGATAGTTCCCAGGTAGGCGGGCCTATGCACGCTCCAGGACCTTGCGGGTCTCCCCAACGACCTCTTGAGTGAGGCTGTGAGTCTCTCCCAGCACCTTTTCAGTTGGTGTCTTTAGGCTTTATTTCCTATTGCTGGGGCCCTGGGCTGCATGGTCTGTCTCACTGCCAGTTCTTGCCTAGTTTATCTGCGCTTGAATGTATCACCTGCCTGTTTCCTCCCTGCATCTGAGGTCTGTGAACTGGGTGCCAGCATGGTCTGCACTCCTGGTCTGGCAGCCCCTGCCTTTTCCTGTTGCGTTCCCTCTCCACCGACCGCCGAGTCCGCCCCTCTTACCAGTCTAGTTGAATGGTTGTTGGACTTCCGCGTTCAATTTTCTGTTTTGGTTGTGTTATTGTTTGTAAATATTTGTTGTCTTTAATTTTGGTTGTGCAAGGAGGCACAGTGCTTCCATCTATGCCTCCATCTTGGCCGGAAGTCCTATAGGGATATTATTACATTTCATGTTGTCTTGAATTTCTCTTAATCCCTCTTCATTTTTTCTGAACCTCTTTTCTTTTTCTTGCTCTTTCTGAGTGTTTTTTTCTACTTTGTCCTCCAACTTGCTGATCCAATCTTCTGCTTCATTTACCCTGCTTTTGATTCCTTCTACTGTGTTCTTCAGTTCAGAAATTGTATTCTTTATTTCCTCTTGGCCCTTGTTGATAGTTTCTATTTCTTTTTTCATGTTGATGTAGTTTACAGTGAGTTCATTGTAGTTTCCCTGTAGTTTCTGGTAATTCACTGTGAGCTCATGGAGCTTCCTGATAACCATTGCTTTGAACTCAATATCTGATAGTTGAATTGCCTCTATTTCATTTCTAGCATTCTTTCTGAGGCTTCCTCCTTTCCTTTCATTTGGGGATTGTTTCTTTGTCTTCCCATTGTTGTGAGAGTCTTCTTGTTATCCTCAGCTTCTTAAATTGATCTTTTCTGACTGCCTGGGTTTATGATGTGAGCATCTGTGGTAGAATACCTGTGAGATTCAGTGGTGCAGTCTTCTTTGGGCATACTGGTGTTCACTGCTTCTACCTACTCTTTTTTGTGATCAGTTGGAGGGGAAGGTAAAATGATTTAAGACAGCAGAGAGTATTCTATACTATTTACAGTAGCCTCCAGTAAAGAAGAGATAGGAGATCCTTTGGCTATGTATAATGTTAACCGTGATATACCACCCAAGTAGCCACTGTTTAGAAAGGATGGAAAGGGAAAAGATTGTGATTTCCATCTAGAGGGAAATGATTGGGGAGGGAAAAGATTGTGATTTCCATCTAGAAAGCAGTGTGTTTGTGGGAGGTCAGATTCTGAGGTAAGGTGAAAATAAAGAATAGTAAATAGGCATAGTGTGTGAGAGAATAGAGGTAACCACTACAGTAATAGAGTTCAGGAAACCGTGAAGTGGGCTAAGATCCAGGATGGGTGTTGTGTAGTATTTACAATAGTATGGAACAGCTATTATTTACAATAATATTAGAGCAACAATCATATGAGAGAATCTATGAGATCTAGATACCAAGAATAGGGAGTATTGGACCTTCAGTACTGTGCTAATGGAACACAGGTGAAGTGAAGGACAGTAAATTAGCAATACTATGACTGAGAGAACAAGGGAATCCTGTCAAATAATACAATATTACCAGCCAAGCAAAGATGACTAAACAGAAAAAAGAGAAATACAAAAATATTATTCAAATAAATGATGTAAGAATAATGTAAAAATAATAATACAAATATGCAATATCTTGCAGGTTCTCTGTAATAGCAAAGTGAAATTTGTCTCTCTGTCTCAGCTGTTGGGATGCCCCCTCTTTAGGTCCGACTCTGAACTTTTCACAGTTCCAGGATTTTTTTGTCTCATTTGTGGGTATTTAAGAAAAAAGCAGACTAAGGAAGGTAGAAGAGATAAAATTGGAAAGGAAGGAAAAAGGAATAAAACAAGAAAGAAGGAAAGAAGCAAAAGGAATTGAGAAATAAAAAATAATAAAGATTTAAAAATAAAAAATTACTTTAAAAAAATCAAACAAACAAACAAAAAACAAAACACACGAAAAAACTTCTTGCTGGTTTTAAACTGGCCAAACTGTTTTTTCTGTTCTTGCTGGCTGCAGCAGGCTGAGGGGCGGGTTTACAGATGTGGTCTCTGGGTCTCCAGAGGCACACAGGTTCACTCTGGGTTTACCAGGTGGAGGTTCCAGGTCTCCAGAGGCGTGCAGGCTCTCTTGGGTCCACGGGTGCGGTCCCTGAGTTTCCACAAAGCTCTCTCACCCAGGGTTGCAGGCGTGCATGCCCAGCAGGGCTACCTCTGGACACATGGCTCAGGCACACACTCTTTCCAGGGGTATGCGTGGGTGTTCACAGCCCCCCTGTGTTTGCCACTCAGTCCTTATTCCCCTGTCTGTGACTTCAAGCAACCAGGTCTCTCCCAGTGCTGCTCAAACCCTGCTTGACCAGGGAGGCAGTGCCAAACCCAGCTCTCTCCCAAGAGTCCTGTGGCTGGCCCAGTGGGCCCCAGGCCTGGGGCTGCAGCCTCCCTGGTCCCCGTGCTGAGCTCTGGACCCTTATTGTCCTGAAGCACTCTCCTTACCATCTGGTATTTAATGTCCACTACTCTTTTGATCTCCTATTTTCATATATCCGATGGTACTATTGGCTGTCTGCTCTGTTCCTCCGTAGATCAGCCAGGTTTCTCTCCCATGTGTAGGGAGAAGTGGAATCTGCTCCCTCTTACCTAGCCACCATCTTCTCTCTTTTATTTATTTTTTAGAGAGAGGGGAAGGGAGAGAGAAAGAGGAGAGAAACATCAATGTGTGGTTGCCTCTTGCGTGCCCCCTACCTGGGGATCTGGCCTGCAAACCAGGCATGTGCCCTGACTGGGAATCAAACTGGCGACCATTTGGTTCACAGGCCGGCACTCAATCCACTGAGCTACACCAGCCAGGTCATAAGATGTTTTTATTGGTCATGCTTAATCATTTTTTAATCTAAATTTAATTTACCTAAAAAAACATAAACCCTGTTTTTTTTCTCTTTTGGTATATTTTCCCCAAATCTATTTTTACTCATTCTTCTATTTTCAATATTCTGATTTGTTATAGTTGTGTCCCATGTATATAGAATTGGGTTTTGCTTTATAATTTTATCTGAAAAGTTTTTGTTCTTAGAACACTAACTCCATTTGTATTTCTTGCTGTGACTAAGATATACTCAGTCTTAGTTCTGCTATATTGTTTTGCTGTGATTTACTTTCAGAGTTTCTTTTTAAGTCAACATAATTCTATAATGTTTGTCTGCTTTTGCTTTGTTTCTTAAATGGAGTCTTTCTAATATTTAGGAAATTAACTTTTTCTGAAAGATACCTTTATAACAATAACTTTATATAATACGTTCAACCTCCTGTTTAGAAAGTATCTATTAGTTTCCTGCTATAAGCAATGGTAAAATTATTATGTTTTTTCTTCCTCCTCATTCTATCACCACCTGATTTTAGACAATAATATGATATTTATTGCCATTAATCTTTGTTCTTTTAATAGGCATAGAGTTTTATTACTTGAGCCATCAGCTGCTTTGTTAGTCAGAG
This sequence comes from Carollia perspicillata, assembly GCA_004027735.1. Taxonomy (NCBI): domain Eukaryota; kingdom Metazoa; phylum Chordata; class Mammalia; order Chiroptera; family Phyllostomidae; genus Carollia; species Carollia perspicillata. The sequence continues at coordinate 35,557 of PVKM010007958.1, read as the reverse complement.
TCTAGGGAAACAGAAAGCATGCTAGAAACTTTGAAAGAAAGTGACTTTAATTCAAGGAGATGGTTACACAGGTGGTAGAAATGCTAAGAAGCTAAACAGGACTCAAGAAACCTAGAGATTGGTAACAGCAAATGCTGCTACTTCCCCTCGGTGGAGAGGTGCTGTTACTGAGTTTGGGGATAGGATTTACCTGAAGGTGGCTGCTCCTATGGGGAAACTGTCTGGTGGGAGCTCCAACGGAGCTGAAGCTGCAGCTGGAGATGGTGCCCAAGGCTTCTCCCCTCCTTCCACCCTCCAGCCCTTCCCTAGGGCTGGCCCAGAGGAAAACCTGCAGGCACAGGAGCCTGCCCCCACCCACCTTGCAGGGATCAGCCCTCTCGTGATGCTGAGCAGAGCAGTAAAAGGCAAGGGTTGGATCGAAGAGCCAGCAAGCCAAGAGCAGCATTGCTTTCAAGGTGTCCTTGGATTACTGGTTACCACAGAGGAAGAGAAGTATTCAGAGAACTTATTCTGCTTTCCAATGACCTCTCCATCCCCTCTCCGTGTGTATTGGTGTCAGTTCCACAGAATCAAGCATGTAACATTTGCAGTCTGTCCTGTCACCTCACCCCCCACAGTCAGTTTAGTCTTAGTTCCACATTCCATATAGCACTAAGTTCTCACTGAGAGCCCGCCTGCCCTTGTTTCCCAGTCATCTCTTACTCAACCAACACTGTACCCTTCATCAAGGGTGGCTCAAGGCAACAATATATACCCTGGTTTTTTTTCACATGTGAAACTGTGTCTTGCCTCATGCTCGAGTCAGTAACAGGCTGCATGTAGCATTATTGTCCTTTTCCTTCCTCAAATGCCTTGTTGTTCTACTGTCTAATGGCTGGAAATACTGCCACTGAGTAATCCACTGATTTGTTTTTCCCCATGTAAGTGATTCGGATTTCTTATACCAAGCTATCCAGAGGAGTCTTTTGTTTCATTAAAAGTTGAGTAACATTTTTAGGATATTTGTTTAGGGTGACTGAGCTGGGTCAATTTTCTGTGCTCTATTGTTTGCCATTTCAACATACAGATTCAATTCTTGTTTATTTATTTGTTTAATATAATTATGTTATTTTTCCCATTACTATTTATCCCTCCTGTGCCCTCCTCCTCCCCCCGCCTCACAATCACCACCCTGTTGTTCATGTCCATGAGTCCTTTTTTTCCTTTTTGCTTGAATTTAAATCCTTCGTTATTTCAGGAATGTTTTTGAGTTTGTCTCTCAATATTTATTTCTTCATATTTTCTCTCGGGAATTTTACTCTTGTGTCAAATTCATGCAGTGGTGAGATCAAGTCACACTTCCAGAACTTGGCTAAAGTTATATGTTCCTATGGCCATAAGTAGACAGTGCTAAAGGTTCATTGGTGAAAGCTATGTCTTAAGGACCTATCCCAACAGTCTGTCTGTGATAAAGTCTACATGGGGGAATGCCACTAGATTTGGGAATTCAGAAAGAAAGGGTCCTAAGTGGCTGATTAAGTTCACCTTGCCTGCTCCAATCTGCATCGACCCCAGATTACAAGGGTGGGAGTCACCAGCTGCTTTTGCCTTCTCATTGATGCCCACCCTGGGCAGCATGGTGAATGGGAGGAGAGAAGATGTTGTAGAGAAATAGTAAAGAAATCATCACCCTCATCTTCAATGCAGATTTAATAGATTGAATCAGGCTCCAGCTGTCAAAGAGAAAATAGGTTTTTAATTGGATGATATATTGGAGAATTCTATTTAATTTTTTGCTTTATGTTTTTTTAAAGCATTATTTACAGACAAAAATAGCCACAGTAAGTATACAGTTTGACGAATTTTGATATTTGTGTACAATCTTGTAATCATAACCACCATCAAGCAGTAGAATAATTCCCTCACCCTAAAAAGTTTTCTCTTTCCACTTTGTGACAACCCCTCCTCCCTCCTCTGGCCCCAGGCAACCACTGAACTGCAGGTGTCACTATAGTTTTCTTTTTCTGTAATTTCATACAAATGGATCTGTCCCCACACATCCATAAACATTTATGCCAGACTTCTTTCACAAAGTATATTTTTGAGATTCATCAGTGTTGTTGCATGTTACTGAGTAGCGAGTGCTCCACAGTGTGAGTATACCACTGTTTGTTTATCCACTCGCCATTGGATGAACATTTGGTTTCCTTCAGTTTAGGGTCATTATGAATAATGCTCTCCAAATACTTTGTGTATTGCTTCACTGCTTTCCAAAGTGGCTCTACCATTTTGTATTTCTACCAGCAATGTATGAGATCTCAGTTATTTCACATCTTCACCAACATGGCATTGACAGACTGTAACTTTTGTCGACTGTGACTGTTGTTGTATTAGTTCCTAGAGCTGCTAGAACAAACTACCACAATCTGGGCAGCTTAAAACAATAGAAGTCTATTCTCTCACTGTTCTGGAGGCTAGAAGTATGAAATCAAGGTGTTCCCAGGGCCACGATCCCTCTGGAACCTCTAGGAGAGGACCCTTCCTAATCTCTTCTAGCTTCTGGTAACCCCAGGAATTTCATGTCTTGTGCTAGCATAACTCCAGCCTCTGCCTCTGTCTTCACATGGCCACATTCCCTCTGTGTCTTTCTATCTGTCTCTTCTCCTCTTCTCAGATAGACACAAGTCACATTGGATTAAGTGTCCATCTTATTTCAATATGACTTCATTTAACTGTGATGACAGTATCATTGAAGCCTGAAGTCCTGTAGGTTAAGGTAAGACTTTATCATATTTTGGGAGGGAACACGATTCACCTGCAAAAATTATCCATTCTGTGGCCTTGCATTTTTTTCCTTAATTATGTCTTTTGAAAAGCAAGATTTTAATCTTGAAATACTTTTCATCAAGTTTGTTCTTTTATAGTTTGTGCATTTTGTGCCTTGTTTAAGAAAATTTTGCCTGCCTTAATGTTACAAAGATTTTCTTCCAGATATTTATTAGTTTTGGTCAGGATTTAGTTAGGATTTAGCTTCAGCCAGAACTTCTCAACACTGGCGCTATTTTCACTTCGGACTGGATCATTCTTTATGTGTGGACTGTCCTGTGCACTGTGGAATGTTTAGCTGCATCCCTGTCTCCACCCACTAGATGCCAACCCAAAGTTGATATAAGTAGACCTTCCCTACTTATAACAACCCAAAACGCCCAAAGACATTGAAAAAATGTCCTGTGGGAAGCATAATTTTCTCAGTTTGAGGACTGAGGACTCAGTTTGACTGAGGTCTGTAATACATTTCAGGTAAATTTTTGTGTATGTTGGGAGGTAAGAATGGAAGATTTTCTCTCCATGTAGATAGCCAATTGTTTCAGAACTGTTTGTTGAAAAATTGTTTGTTCTACATTTAATTACTTTGGCATCTTTGTAAAAAAAACTTGACCTGGTCTCCCTATAAGGAGTTTGGGAGTTGTCACTCTAACCTCACAACATGAAGAAGGCTGGACAAATGGAAAATCAACAGGTCTTGTTAGGTCCATCAGAGAAGTGAAGTCACAAGGCAAATTGCTAGTCATCACATTGGAGAGACAAACAGACAAATACAGAGAATCACATCTTACTGGAGCAGAAGCCCAGAAGCTGAAAATGCCTCTAGAAGCCACATACAAGTAAGAAAATTTTAAATGTAAATGATGACTTGCTGGAGACCCAGTGTGGACAAGTTTTGAGAGTTAAAAACTCCAGGGTCCAGTCTGGGAGGGGACACACTTACATGAGTATTATTTCCAGTGAAGATCAGAGATAAATCCCTTAGGACTGCCAGCAGGAGAGGGAAGAGTAACCATTTTGAAATATGCACAGAGAATTCTGTTTGTTTGTTTTTTACAAGATCTTCCCTCAGTGGACACTAACCAACTAACCAGAGACTAACCAACCTGAGGGAAGAAAAATACTCAACTTCAGCTTTCTATCAATACATGGAAACATTACACCTCTCGCAAAAATTAAATCAAATGGATCATGGACCTAAATATAAAATGCAAATACATAAAACTCTCAGAAGATATCACAGGAGAAAGTCTAGATAAACTTGCGTTTGGTTATGACTTCAAATACAACACCAAAATCATAAATAAAGAAAAAATGGTAAGTTGGACCTCATTAAAAAACTTCTACTATGAGAAGGTCAGTGTTAAGAGAATAAAAAGACAAGTCACACCCTGGGAGAAAATATTTGCAAAACAGATAAAGGAGTTGTATCCATAATATACAAACTCTCAATATTCAACAATAAAAAAACAAATAAGCAAATTTAATAAGGAGCAAAAGTATGAACAAACACCTAACCAAAGAAAATATACAGATGGAGAAGAAGCACACAAAAAGATGCAAAGGTAATATATTGCCAATGAATTGCAAATTAAAACAGAGATGAGATATCACTATACACTTAGTAGAATAGCCAAAATCCGGAGCATTCACAACACCAAATGCTGACAAGGATGTGGAACAGTAAGAATTCTTATTCATTGCTGACAAGAATACAAAATGGGACAGATACTTTGGAAAACAGTGTGGCAGTTTCTTAAAACATTAAACTCTTAACATATGATCCAGCAATTATGCTTCTTGGTATTCACCCAAAGGAGTGGAAAACTTATGTCCGCATAAAAACCCGAACATGGATGTTTATAGCTGTTTTAGTCATAATTGCAAAAACCTGGAAATGACTAAGATATTCCTCAATAGGTGAATGAGTGAGTAAACTGTGGAACATCTAGACAATAGAATATTCACTGCTATAAAGAAACGAGCTATCAAGCAATGGGTAGATATGGAGGAGGCTTCACTGCATGTCACTAATGAAAGAAGCCAAATTAAAATAGCTACATATTGTGTGATTCCAATTAAACGGCATTCTGGAGAAGGTGAGACTATGGAGACAGTAAAAAGATTGATGGTTGCCAGGGGAAAGGAGAGAAAGAGGAACAAATAAATTGAGTACAAGGAATTTTTAAGGCTGTAAAGCTATTCTGTATTATTATAAAGTGTATACATGTCATACATTTGTCAAAACTCATAGAATGTGTAACACAAAGAGTAATGTAAACTGTGGACTTGAGTTAATAATAATGTATCAATACTAGTTCACAGTATCCCAGCTTCAGGGTGGATAAGAAGTTTCATTACCTTTTAAGTGGGACCAGAGGACTCTATCATGAAGGAGAACAATGGACCAGGTTTAACACCCACAGTTTGGGAAGAGCAAATGTTTCTGGGGATGAGAGCAGACATTGTCTCTCCTTACAGCATGCCGATTTCTGTTGCCCAGAATGCTGGGGCCGTACAGGAATACTGAGAGATCCAGGAGGCAGTGCCCTGTGCACTGTGAGTTCTCTGTGTTCTTCCACCTCAAAATTGTTTGGCTATATTTATCCTTTATATTTTCATATAAAATTTAAAATCACCTTGTCGACTTCTTTTAAAAAATATACCAGGGTTCTCGATTTAGAGAGGACTAACATTTCAACAATACCGAGTTTTCCAAAATATTAACATGGCCTGTTTCTCCATTTATATAGATCTTGAGTAATTTCCCTTTGCTATGTTTTGCAGTTTTCAATGTACATGCCTCTCATATATTTCTTTACTTTTATTAGTAAGTAGTTTGTGATGTTATTTTATAGTTATAAAATTTCATGTTCTAATTATTCATTGCCAATTAACAGTAATACAATTGATTTTTGAAAATTTACCTTGTATCATGCAATCTTTTACATCACTTATTAATCTAGTTGATTTTTAAAAAAGATTTTATTTATTTATCTTCAGAGGGGAAGGGAAGGAGAAAGGGAGATAAATATCAATGTATGGTTGTCTCTCATGCGTCCCCCACTGGGAACTGGCCTGCAACCCAGGAATGTGCCCTGACTGGGCATTGAACCGAGGTTGTTCGTTTCCTAGGCCTGTGCTCAATCCACTGAGCCACACCAGCCAGGGCTAATCTAGTTGATTTTTAAAAGAGATTTCGTAGAGTTTTCTTCCTTTTCAATCTCTATGTTTTTTTCAGTGTGTGTGTGTGCCTCATTTTCCTATCTAGGATCTGCAACACAATGGAGAAGTCTTGACAATGAACGTCCTTGCCTTGTTCCTGATTTTAGGTAGAAAGAATTAAGCTTTTCACTACTGAATATAATGTTAGCTGTAGGTTTGTCACAGATGCCCTTAATCAGGTTGAGGTGAGTTGCCTTCTATTGATTGCTAGTTGGCTGAGAGTTTTGATTTATGTTTTTGAAAAATCTTGGTGTTGAATTTAGTCAAATGCTTTTTACACATCTATTGACATGGTTGTGATTTTACTCTCAATTGTATTAAAATGATGAACTGTATTGATTTTTTAAAAGTTTATTTATTTTTAGAGAGAGGGGAAGGGAGGGAGAAAGAGAAGGAGAGATACATCAGTGTGTGGCTGCCTGTCACATTCCCCCTACTAGGGACCTGGCCGGCTACCCAGGCATGTGCCCTGACTGGGAATTGAACCAGTAACACTTTGGTTCACAGACCGGCACTCAATCCACTGAGCCACACCAGCCAGGGCTATTGATTAAATTTTAGATGTTAAGTAAATTTGAACTCCCAGAATAAACCCCACTTGGGTGCAATATATTATCCTTTCTTATATGTAGTTGGATTCAAATTATAAATGGATATTTTGCTCAGAAGATTTGTGTCTGTATTCAGGAATGACATTGGTCTGTAGTTCTCTTTTCTTGCCTGCTGATATTTTCATTTGTTAAAAGCATGTTTCTTTTACTTTTTTTGACAACAGTTATGATATCTGCTTTAAAATACTGCCTGTGAGCTCCAGCTTGGATTCATGTTGGGATATGGCTTAACTGATTTTCTTTTCTCTTAAGAATGATTTCTATTTTCTTGACTCTTCATATGACAGGTAATATTGGAATGATTCTGACATCATGATGGGTTCCACTTTCTTTTTTTAGTATATTTTATTTATTATGCTATTACAGTTGTCCCACTTTTTCCTCCCCTTTATTCTCCTCCACCCGGCACCCCATTCCCTCCAGCATGCCCCCACCTTAGTTCATGTCCATGGGTCATACATATAAGTTGTTTGGCTTCTCCATTTCCCGTAATATTCTTAACCTCCCCCTGTCAATTTTATACCTGCTATTTATGCTTCTTATTCCCTGCACATTTTCCCTCATTCTCCTCCCCTTCCCCTCCCTGCTGATAACCCTCCATGTGATCTTCATTTCTCTGATTCTGTTCCTTTTCTAGTTGTTTGCTTAGTTTGTTTTTGTTTTGTTTTGTTTTTTTAGGTTCAGTTGTTGATAATTGTGAGTTTGTTGTCATTTTACTGTCCATAGTTTTGATCATCTTTTTTTTCTTAGATAAGTCCCTCTAACATTTCATATAATAAGGGCTTGATGATGATGAACTCCTTTAACTTGACGTTATCTGGGAAGCACTTTATCTGCCCTTCCATTCTAAATGAGAGCTTTGCTGGATAGAGTAATCTTGGATAGAGATCTTTGCCTTTCGTGACTTTGAACACTTCTTTCTAGCCCTTTCTTGCCTGCAAGGTTTCTTTTGAAAAACCAGGTAATAGTCTTGTGGGGACTCCTTTGTAGGTAACTGTCTCTTTTTCTCTTGCTGCTTTTAAGATTCTCTCCTTATATTTAATTTTGGGTAACTTAATGATGATGTGCCTTGGTGTGTGCTTCCTTGGATTTAACTTCTTTGGGACTCTTTGAGCTTCGTGGACTTCCTGGAAGTCTATTTCCTTTGCCAGATTGGGGAAGTTCTTCTTCATTATTTGTTCAAATAAGTTTTCAATTTCTCGCTCTTCCTTTTCTGCTGGCAACTCTATGATTCAGATGTTGGAACATTTAAAGTTGCCCAAGAGGTTCCTAAGCCTTTCCTCATTTTTCTTGAATTCTTGTTTCTTCATCCTGTTCTGTTTGAATGTTTATTTCTTCCTTCTGGTCCAAACTCTTGATTTGAGTCTCAGTTTCCTTCCCATCACTGTTGGTTTTCTGTACATTTTGCTTTATTTCACTTTGCATAGCCTTCACTTTTTCCTCTCTTTTATGACAATACTGAACAATTTTTGTGAGTATTCTTATTACCAGTGTTTTAACTCTGCATCAGAAAAGTTGGCCATCTCTCCATCGCTTACTTCTATTTTTGGAGTTTTTGTCTATTCTTTCATTTGGGCCATATTTTTTAGTCTCCACATGCCTATTATATAGTAAGGAGAGGAGCCTTAGGTGTCCCTCAGTGTGGGGCAACCCACTTTGCTGCACTGTGGCCCTGTATGCAGAGGAAGGGTCAGAGAGAGGGCAGTGATGCTTGCTCACTTCTCTGCCAGCTTTCAGTCACTTCCCCCACTACCCACAAGCAAATTGGGCCCTTCTGGTGCTGGTTCCCAGGTGCGTGGGCTTGTGTACATTCTGGAACCCTGTGGGTCTCTCCAATAAACTCTCCTGTGAGGCTGGGAATTTCTCCTGCTACCACAACCCCCACAGATTTTTACAGTTAGAGGTTTTGAGGTTTTATTTACCTGCACTAGAATCCTGGGTTGTGTGGTCTGTCTTGCTCCCCAGTTGTTCCTCCTGGTTTATCCTCATGCAAATTGGGACCACCCCATCTGCCAGCTGCTGCCTCACCCAGCTGGTCCTCCAGCCACCACCTTGCTGAGTGTCCTATCCATCCTGGCTGCCTGTCACTGCCCCTCCTACTGGTCTGGATGAATGTTTTTTCTTTAACTCCTTGGTTGTTGGACTTCCATACAGTTCAATTTTCTGGCAGTTCTGGTTATTTTTTTTTGTTTTTAAATTCATTCTCCTTCTTTGGTTGTGCTGAGAGGAAAAGTATATCTACCTATGTATCCATATCGACTGGAAGTCTGAGTTCTATTTTCTTGAGTCTTCATATGCCTGGTAATTTTGGACTGATTCTGGACATTATAAATGTTAAGTTGTGAAGATTCTTGGTTGGTGCTGTATTTCTCCCATGTGTGTTTTGTATTATGTAGGAATGTTTGTGTGAAACTTTGTTTTTAGTGTCAGCTGTAGTCTTTGTTCAGATCATATCCTGTAGCTTAGCTGATTTAAATTGTTAGACATATGTGTGGTGCAGGGGTCTGTCAGAGACTTGGGCAGAGAGAATGTGAGCATCCCATCTCTGAATTCCTTTTGGGCTCTTCCCACTCTCATCAGCACTCATGATTTCCTGGCTTCACCTTTTTGGGTTACTCACTTTATTTTTTTGTTTCCCAGGCCAGAAAACCTGTGGGTTCTCCCACTTATGCCATCACTGCTGTTGGGCATGCTATGCAGACTGTACTTCACCACAGGCAAAAGGCTACAGAGATGGAAATTGGCTTGTATGGCTCACTGTCTCACCTTTCCCCAGCAAATGTGCCTTCCCTCACAAGTCTGTCAGCTTCTATTCTCTCGCCAGTGCTTTTTTTTGTATGTGTTCAGGCTCCTTAGTTGTTTCCTAGCAGGCGATGGCAGTAGGGGTGGTTATATTCTAGTGACCCATCACACCCAGAAGTAGAATCCTTTTATTTATTTAAAGGAGAAGGTATTTTATGGGGACTTTGCTATATGGACAGCTACAGGAAACTGAGAGGACTCAAGGGAGTAGCTGTTATCTCACTCTGCACAGGTCACTGAGGAACCCACGGAGAGGGGACTTGGGGAGAGACCTGGTAACAACAAGAGAGGGCCCCTTAATCTTCTGACACAAGGATTCTGATATGAGAGGGAAATGCAGGAAAATAGAGAGATAGAGGAGACTCTTGATTGCAGTTTTGATATCAGAATGAGCAGTGGTTAGAGTTTTACTAACCAAAAAAGAAACTTTTTGTTATTACCTGAAAGTGACTATGGGACCTGCATGACATTGCTTCCTGAGGTAGGAAAAAAATGTTTCAAATGGAATGTGTTTGAAAACATGTCAGTGATTTGATAAAAATGCAGTTTCTCTGTGCTAACTCAATCAATACACCAGCTGCACTAGAAGAAAAAGATTTAGTTATTTTTCATTCTATACACATAGTATTTCCTACCCAGCCCCTCTTCTCAATAAGATTTATATCACAATTTTTATTAAGTTTATATTAATTGTTTGTATTTTACAATCATGTAAAATATTATTCACAATGGATCCACCATTGTACTAAAAATATATTTCTTTCTTGTACTATTTTCTCCCTAAGTATAGTAATTAACTTGGATTTTTTGTTGTTGTTTATACTTTTAAGTTTCTTGTTCACTTACTTTTTTACCTGTTTCACTTATTTACCTATTGCTAATTCACCTTCTAACTTTCTTGACAGTATAATAAATCTCTCAGTGTATTAGGAAACACAAAGCAATCCATTGGTTTTATGTTTGTCTTTTCCATCTTGACGACTGGTCTTCTGGAACATGCCACCCCTGTCAGTTCTGAATTCCCTTATAGTCACTCTCTGTGCAGTTGTCATCCTGGCACGTTCCTTCCTCCTTGTCCTAGGAATTCCTTTTTCTCCCTCCTGTGTTCTTAGCTTTCCTGTTTTCTGAGACTCATGTCTTCTTCATTTCGGTTTATTTCCTCATTTGCATGAAGTGTATCCTCTAGGATATTCCTGAGAAAGAATGTGTGGGAGGTAAATTTAGTTTGAGACTTCGAATGTCTAAAAATATCTTTATTCTACCTTACAGATGACAGCTTGGCTGAACAGATCATTAACCGTAGAGCCCCTACTTCTTTTATTGTGGAGTAATATTTCAAATTAACAAAAACAAATAAATGTATAAAGGATTAAAGTTATAGGAATATATTTTTAAAAAAATATGTCTCTCTCCCACTCCAACAGTGGATTTTATGTTTGCCTTTGTTGAGGCAGTGGTTTGGGGTCTGGCATAACCACGTTGAATCTGTCTGAAAGCCCCCCTTTCTCAGGGGAATTGTATCTCACGTGTGGATCTGGTCAATCAATGTCCTTCTCCATCTGGCCACAGAGATAGGCATGGGATTCAAGCAAAGCCAATCAAATTTCTGTTTTGTGTTTCATAATAGATCTGAGAGGGAAAAAGTCCTCTGTGTTGGTTACCTTCTGTTTATGTGTCCAGACACATTCTTGCCTTGTCTTGCCAGACACACCTGCTTGGCATCTTGGGAGCCTCCCTTGACTTTCAGCTTCCCACTGGACTGACCACTGGGGATGCTGCCAGGAGGTCAGTGAGTGGGCAGGTGGAAGTCAGGTCACTTGGATTCACAGTCACCCTCCTGAAAAAGCCACAGCTTGTGTCAGGAAGCTCTCTCCACAAAATTGCCTGCTCAGTTTCCAAGAGTTGCTTCTTCCTCTGCCCCTCAAGTCTGAGAACATACCCTCTTTTGTGGTTCAGAGCACCAGGCAGTGCACCAGCTCTTGCACTCACTACTGCAAATAGCCCCTTTATTAAATTATCCTCACTGCATAATTTTGAGTGTGTTTTTTTCCTTCTAGGACTCTTGTCAATACATTACCTTTCTCCTAAAAGGAAATGAGGCTGGTTTTGCTAGCCACTAGACAGGTGGGCAAAAAAAGAACCACGAGATAGAGATGAACCTGATAACATCCTTTGAGCAGCTGGATTAGTTGGATTCAGCTTGCTGGCTGTATTCCAGTCTTCCCAGAAATATGAACTAATAAACCATCATTTATTGTCAATCTAATTTGAGACAAGATCTATAGAATTTTAGGGGAGCCTGCTGGCTTCCTGTGAAGAACGAGAATGTAATTCACATGTTAATTATGATATTGTATGGCCAATAACAGATTATTTCTATTCTTGATTTCTTTATCTCTACCTGTATAACAGTTCACCTGCCCCTCCTAGCCATCTATCATGGGGTATATTTAATTAAGGTCTTCAAAGCACAGTATAAAGTCTTATTTTGTGTTCAAGATACTGGCCATGTAGTACAAGGTTTAAAAAATTATTGGAGGAGTATCGCTGTTATTCCTTCAGGAGATCTAGAGCATTACATAGAAATTTCATGCATATCTCCATGTGTTGGTGACACTAAGGCTTAGGAACAGAGGACTTGTTAAAAAAAGGAAGGAAAATGCTCTTCATGTGGGTCCTGGAAGCTAGTTAGATCTTCTTTGATATGCACCTGTGGCAGACACTGTGATTTGTTTACACAGTATTCATTCCTACCATCTTCCTTACTAACAGAATTCTAATTTTTTTTGGAAACCAATATGTCCAGCCCAAGCTCTGGGGCATCAGAGACTGAATCTCATCATTCCCATCAATGTTTACAACTACTCTACTCTCTCTGGAAGCTAGGGATGGCCACATGCCCAGATCTGGCCAATGATATCTAAGTGAAAGTCTGCAAGTTGGTTATAGTAGAGTTTCTCAACTGGGAACTTTGGTCATTTTGGATCAGATAATTCTTTGTTGTAGGGGGCTGTGCTATGCATTATAAAAAGTTTAGCAGCACCCTTGTCCCAACCCACTAGATGTAAATAGCTAGAATACCCCCTCACCCATGCTAGAATACCAGCTTTTATCTAGGTGCTTTTGTCCCTTGTGCCTGGCACATAGATGGTGTCAGTAAGATATAATAGATGCCCACTTGTTACCTTGTTTCATTTTTCCACTGGTTCCAAATTCAGAGGAAAAGATGGGGTTATTCTTTGTCTCCTAAAACTCCAACTGCTTTTTCATCCTACTGAAAATAATAATTACAATACACAGTAATAAATCATACATTGGCCAACATTTATTGGGTGTTTACTTTGTACCAGGTTTACTATGTGTGAAAATGCTTATCAAATATTATTATCTTTCAAACCTCAGAATATACCAATAAGATAGGCACTGTTTTTATTGGCATTTTGGAATTGATAAAATCAAGGTGTGGAGAAGTTAAGTAACTCACCCGTAGTCACACAGTTAGTATGTGGCAGAACTGGGTTTTGAATCCAAATGATGGGATCCCAAAATGATGGTCTTATCCATAGCTGCCTCCATTCTTGTCTGGCTCCAGTAAACTGTCCATATAACAGCTTAAACAATTTTTTAAGATAGATTTTATCAGGTCAGCTCTGATGTAATTCCCTCAATGGATCCTCATGACCCTTAGGGAAAACTATAAACAAACAAAAACAAGCAAAACTTTAATATGGTTCATAGGACCCTGTGTGACCTGGCTTCTGCCATCATGCTCAGTCTCATTGGAGCTGTTTTCTCCTCACTTACCAGTCCACCTAAGTTAGCTATACTTATCAGGTACATGAAATGGTTTCCTGCCTCAAGACCTTTGCATATGTTATTTTCACCACATGAGAATCTCTCCCTCACCCTGTACCCTATACCATTGGCTCCTCAGGCTTTGTTGAAATACCACATTTTTGGAGACACTTCTCTGACCCTACCTCCTCCAAATCCAACCATATATCCTAATTATTCCCTCTCATTTTTATCCATACTTTATAGCCATTTCACTTTCATAATTTAAAATTATTTTTCTGTTTCTGTATATAACTGGTATGACCTGTTTCCCCAGCTTGGGGTGAAAATTAAATCGTAACGCTTTATTCTTCAAGTCAGAACTGGCTCTACTTTCCACTTGCAGATTTCTAGGGAGCTTACTCCCTTCCTGGGGTTGTGGGGAGGTTCTTCTCCCACCATACTGTCCAACAACTTCAGGAATTTACACTCAACTCTAAGGGGCCAGTCCTGACATTGAATACCTTGACAAGAATAAGCTGGTGCCTCCGAGGAGTTCAGTAGTTCACTCTGTTGTTTTTTAAATGCTGTTGCTTCCCTTAGTTTTAAAAACCGACCCTGTATCTGTGATGGGTCAATTGTCCACTGGCCTTTGTCCACCTTTCTTGGTCCAGAGTTCACTCTTTGGGGCTCACTGTGCCAGGGCAGGCATGTCCAGGGTGGCTCCTTGACTTAGCCCCAGACTGGGTTAAGATTTGCTCCCAGACCTCAACTTCCTACATCCAGCCTGTGACCATAGGTCCTAGCATTACACACTCTGGCCAGCCAGCCCAGACCCTTTGTGGCATTTGATGATAGGGTTGTGCTGGGATTCATTAGGACCATCCCTCCCACTTCAGAGTCCCCTGTGAAATCCGAGAAGGTGCCCTCTGGGAACTCTGCTGGGAGCACATCCACCCTTCCCTCATCAGTCCTGTTCCACCACTCTGCATGCCTTTCCCCGAGGACAGCCTCCTCAGTACACCACGTACTGATGACTCCTCACTCACCTCAGGGTCTGCTTCTGGAAGGTATTGAAGACAACCCGCTGTCACTGTGAGCCCCTCTTCAGCACCCAATAGACTCTCTCTGCCAGCAGGCCTCTTGAAGCCATTGACATCTCAAAGGATCTAAAACTTTGCACCTACCTCAAAGTCTCCTTTCTTTTCATTCCAGGAAGTTCCTTGGCCCCTTGGAAGTTCCTGTCTGAGCCAGCCCACCTCCCTTGCTTGCCTGGAGAACTGGGAACAGCAGCTTCTGTCAGGCACACTTACAGTGCCTCTTTATCTCCTTGTCCTAGAGGAATGGGTGGAACTCACCCTCCCATTACCAAGCAGGGGCACTCAAGTGATTCTTTCCAACACAAAGACAATTTGTGTCCCCCCACTACTGAGGATTTTCCTAGATAGAAACTGTGAAACTTTTATGTAGAAGCTCATTTCAGATTTAAAAAAAATTAGAATTCCATTCAACTGCTTTCTAGCCATATGTTTGTTTCCCTGTTCAAGCCTCAGGTTCTCTACTTTCCTGTAAGCCCAAGGCTTCCACCACTCCTGGCATATCAATCCGTGTTTGTTGAATAAATGAATGAATCACCAACTCCTGAATAAAGCAGTGGTTATCAGTAGACTAAGATGAAGAGTTTGAGAACCAAAAAATTAACAGAGAATTATCTAATTATCCTATTAAAACCTGGTCATTGGTACATATGTACATGCCCATGTACAGGCAATTTTATACAAGTTTTCTTCTTCTTAATTAAAATAAGAGCCCCTCCTTTTAAAACTTTCAAGAAAGATTTCAGATATTCATTATGGTATAAAAAAGTATATAGCAACACTAGGAAATCTGCCCAAGAATTTCAAAAATAAGTCAGAAGTAAAGTAATTAAAGCCATTTGTATACCCCTTCCCACTTTACTTTCCACCAGAGATAACCATTGTCCTGAATTTAAGGGACTTGCACACTCCTAGAACGATCATGTGAGGCATGGGCTCGCACTTCCCTCTCCAGTCACAAGTGATGAAACAAAGGTGGCCTGTCACACCTAGGACCATCAGCTGCTGCTTCTCAGTAATTTAGCATAGAGAGCCTGAGCTAATTTGGCATGATGGGCATGACTAACAGGTAATGCCAATTTCAGGGCTTAGATTTTTTTTTGGGGGGGGTGGCCATGATGAGCCTTGTGCAAGAAGAACAGTGTGAAAAGTGTGGAGGGATAAAAAAACAGAGCACAGCTTCCGGTCAAGATGGAGGCATAGGTAGACAGACATTGCCTCCTCATGCAACCACACAGAGAATTACAACTATTTCTCAAAACAAACAGTAATCAGAACTGTCAGAAAATTAAGCTATATGGAAGTCTGACAACCAATGGTTTAAAGAAGCCATATATATCCTGAAGGGTGCCTTTTACAGGGAGCCAAAGGAGCTCTACCTAATACACAGAAACAAACACAGGGAGGCTGCCAAATTGAGCAGACAAAGAAATATGGCCCAAATGAAAGAACAGAACAAAACCCCAGAAATAGAACTAAACAAAACATAGGTAGCGAATCTCTCAGATGCAGAGTTCAAAACACTGGTGATCAGCATGTTCAAAGAACTCATTGAGTACAGCAAAAACAGAAGGGAAGAAATGAATATTACACTAAGGAAAATAAAGAAAAACCTTCAGGGAATCAACAGTGGAGAGGAGGAAGCCAAAAATCAAACCAACTATTTGGAACACAAGGAAGAAAAAAGCATTCAATCAGAACAGCAGGAAGAAAAAAAGAGTTAGAAAAAAATGAGGATAGGCTTGGGAATCTCTGGGACAACTTTAAATGTATCAACATCTGAATCATAAGGGAGCCGGAAAGAGAAGAGGAAGAGCAAGAAATTGAAAACTTATCTGAAAAAATAAGGAAAGAAAACTTCCCTAATTTGGTGAAGGACATAGACATGTAAGTCCAGGAAGCAAAGAGAGTTCCAAACAAATAGGACACCAATACACATCATAATTAAAATGCCAAAAGTTCAAGATAAGGAGAGAATCTTAAAAACAGCAAGAAAAAAGCAGAGAGTTGGCTACAAAGGAGTTCCTATAAGACTGTCAGATGATTTCTCAAAATAAACTTTGCAGGCAAGGAAGGACTGGCAAGTATTGAAAGTGGTGGAAAGCAAGAACTTACAACCTAGATTATTCTATCCAGCAAAGTAATAATTTAGAATTGAAGGGCAAATAAAGTGCTTCACAGACAAGATAAAGCTAAAGGAGTTCATCATCACCAAGCCATTATTACATGAAATGTTAAAGGGACTTATTTAAGAAAAAGAAGATCAACACTATGAACATTAAAATGGCAACAAATTCACAACTATCAACAACTGAATCTAAAAATACAAACTAAGTAAACAACCAGAACAGGAACAGAATAACAGAAATGAAGATCATTTGGAGGGTTATCAGCTGGGGTGGGGTGGGGAGTGGCAGGAGGAGAACGAGGGAAAAGGTACAGAGATTAAGAAGCATAAACAGTAGGTACAGAATAGACAGGGGAGGGTAAGAATGGTGTAGAAGATGCAGAAGCCAAAGAATTTATATGTATGACCCATGGACATGAACTAAAGGAGGGAATGTGGGTGGGAGGGGGTGTGCATGGCAGAGGGGAGCGAAGGGGGGGGAATGGGACAACTGTAATATCATAACCACTAAAATATATTTTCTAAAAAATTGTTAGTGATTCCTACTAAATGTGGCTTCATTAGTGTGGCATCGATTAATTTAAGTAATTCTTTTTCATCTGAGGGACCCCAGGAGGTTAGTACTCCCTGTGAACTCTTCCCTCTGATGTTTCGTCCAAATTCTTTCCTCTACCTCTACTAAGCCTCTTTCTCCTAATGCATTGTCACAGCTCTCCTTGAATCTACAGGCCCGCCTCCTCTGTGATGCCTTCCCTTTCTTGAAGGCCATGGTAGAACTCTTCCTAAATAACCTCTCTCCACTTCTCCACTCAGCCTCTGCCTCCCCTGCCTTTTGGATTTCATGACATGAATTGCATGCTCTGACTTAAGATGGAACAGAAAGACTCTTTATGTGCTGTCCAAAAGTTTGGCCCATTTAAGTTAGTAAAATTTGAAAATTGCATTTTGAAATGTCATTGACCTAAGTGTGTACTTTAAATGATGCCATCTGCTCCTTTAGGTGGGGTTTATGTAACACTGGTCCACACTGCTGCCTGCCCCGGGCCACATCACTCAGGGCACCACCTGGCAATCTATTCTTGTTATTTTAAATATCCCTAGTGCTGACTTAGCACTACCCCTGCACTAATACTATTTAGCTGCTTTCTTTTCTATTCGTAGTAACAGAAGGGCTTTTAAATTGTTCTTCACAACAAATGCACTATCTTGTATCTTCTTTCCAGTATTGAATGCATTATATGTTATAGTGCTTCCCGTTCTTATTTTTTAAAATACTTTAAAACAGAATAAAGAGATCTACAGGTTTAGGTACATGGCTATAAAACTATCTATTTCTGCCCTGGCTGGTGTGGCTCCAGTGGATTGAGTGCTGGCCTTCGAACTAAAGGGTTGCTGTTTTGATTCCCAGTCAGGGCGCATGTCTGGGTTGAGGGCAGGGTCCCAGTTGCGGGTGCGTGAGAGGCAACCACACATTGATGTTTCTCTCCCTCTCTTTCTCCTTCCCTCCCCTCTCTCTAAAAATAAATAAATAAAAAATTTAAAAACATATCTATTGTGCTGAGTGTGGATAACAGTAATTCTACAAATTATTAAATTGATCACATCACTGAATTTTGTCAGCTTCCTTATACTCCTTCTATTTTACCTCAGCATGTTTCTTAAAAACAATCAGGACATCTTCAGCCTTGGCCGGGTAGCCCAGTTGGCTGGAGCATGGTCCCAATGTGTCAAGGTTGTTGGTTTGATCCCCTGGCAAGGTGAGCACAGGACTTGACACATGAGTACATGGACAAGTGGAACCGCAGTTTGATGTCTCTCTTTCTCTCTCTCCCTTCCTCTCTTTCACAAATCAATAAATAAAAATTAAATCAGGAGATTTTGAAAATCCAAATTAAGCAACACTCATTTTCTGACCCTAACCACACTGTGACTACTTTCCCTTTTCCCCAGAGACTATAAAACGAGATGGTCAGACTGCCGTAGAACCTGGTAAGGTTTTTTTAAAAAGTTTGAGAGGGAAAAACAATTATGTTTTTTCAGTTATACTTTGCTTTCTTCATAGTCTTTTACTGTTGTTTTTGCTTATGGCTAACGTTATCAGAGAAAAAACAGTTACCTACAACCTACCCATGTCAGGTGGGATCTTGGAGGTCTTCACATTGAGTGCCCTCCTCCAGTCCCGCTTCATTGCTTGATAATTTTTGACCTTAGGCAAATCATTAAAGTCTTTTTTATAATAGATATAATATTTCATTTTTAAATAACAGATATGGTCTTGACTTTTCACAGAACTCCCATAAGACTGGGGGTGGGCCCAGTGTCCCCAACAGAGAAGGGAGGATTTGCCCCACTCCTGGAACCCTCTCCTGAATCCAGGGTTTTTCCTGACTGCCACACCTGTGCAGTTGCCAACCCCTTATTTATGCTGCAAGAAATGGTATCACCTCCCTGTAGGGGCTCTGTGCAAACTGCAAAGAGAAATAGACAAAACAGGTTTCTCACTGTTTCATGAATTACATTAATTTTTCATCATCATCAGTTTGGATTTTCCAAAATTTATAAAAAGTTCCAGTATTGCTTGGTAAAGAACTACATCTTGCTAATTACTGTGAAAAAAATTAAATCAAATACCAAACTAACATCTGCCGTTTTACTACAATGATCACATTGTAAATAAAATTTAACAACCTGCAGAGTAACTAAAGGTATAAATGAAATATCTGTATGTTGTTGAATGTTTTAGCAAGTTAAAAAAAGAATAATATCTTAATAGGTGACAATATACAACTTGGGAACTTGCTCTATCTTAATTGTACTTTAGTCACTATAATCCTAGGGAATTTTCTAGACAAAAATTTCCCTGTTTTCAAATTTCTCAATCCATGTCTTATATGAACTCTATTTATAAATTTTATTGCCTGTACATAAATAATGTGGTTAGGGAAAGCATTTGGGACAAAACATATCTCTTACAGAAAAATTACCAACTTTAAGCATTTAACTTGAAATGAGGGTTAAACACATTTAGATAACTGTCTTTAATAACAAGGAAGGTGCTTTGTTTTGTTTCTACGCACTTCTTATTGCAAACTCAAAATCCTCCTAAGGAGTGCTTTTATTAAACAAGAAAATAGGGCCAGATCTGAATAAAGGCTTCCTTCCCTCACAGCACACTATCCTTCCTCTATACTAAACTCCTTAAACTTCAAGGTGCTTCTGAAGCATGTAACATTTAGTTTTTTATTATTTATTATTTTTAACTTTTTTATTGAATTTTTTGGGGTGACATTGGTTAATGTCACCAATGGCATTATACACCAATATCTGTATATTGTATTGTATATTGTATCTGTATATTGTATTCTGTATATTGTCATCTGTATATTGTACTGTGTGTTCACTACACCAAGTCAGTCTCCTTCCATCACCATTTACCCCCCTTTACTCTCTCCTACCTCCCCTGACCCTCACCCTCTTCCCCTCTGGTAATCACCATACTGTTGTCTGTGTCTATGAGGTTTTTTGTTTTCTTTTTTTGCATAATCCCTTCACCTTTTTCACCCAGCCCCACAACCCTCCTCCCCTCTGAGAGCTCTCATTCTGTTTTCTAAATCTATGAGTCTGTTTCTATTTTGTTTGTTTTTTTATTTTGTTTAGATTCCACATATAAGTGAAAACATGGTATTTGTCTTTCTCTGACTGGCTTAGTTCACTTAGCATAATACTCTGCAGGTCTATCTATGCTGTTGCAAAAGGTAAGATTTTCTTCTTTTTTGCAGCCAAGTATTATGCCATCATGTAAATGTACCACAGCTTTTCATCCATTCATCTCTTGATGGGCACTTGGGGTGCTTCCAAATGTTGGCTAATGTAAATAGTGCTGCAATGAACATAGATGTGTATATATTCTTTTGAATTAGTGTTTTAGGTTTCCTCTGATAGATTTCCAGAAATGGAATCACTGGGTCATTAGGCAGTTCCATTTTAATTTTTTGAGGAAACTCCATGATGCTTTCCACAGCGGCTGCACCAATCTGCATTTTCAACAATAGTGCATGAGAGTTCCTTTTTTCTACATCCTTCCCTCTACTTGTTGTTTGTTGATTTATTGACAATAGTCATTCTGACAGGTGTGAAGTGATATCTCATTGTGTTTTTAATTTGCATTTCTCTGATGATTAGTGATATTGAACATCTTTTCATGTGTCTATTGGCCATCTGTATGTCCTCTTTGGAGAAGTATCTAGTCAGGTTCTTTGCTCATTTTTTAATTGGATTGTTTGTATTTTGCTGTTGATAAACTTGGATATTAACCCCTTATCAGGTATATATCATTGGTATATGTTCTCACATTCAGTGGGTTGTCTTTTCATTTTGTTTATGGTTTTCTTTGTTGTGCAGAACAGTTTGATGCAGTCCCATTTGTATATTTTTTCTTTTGCTTCCCTTGCCTGAGGAGACATAGAAAAAATATTGCTACTAGCAATGTCTGAGATTTTACTGCTTATGTTTTTGTTTAGGATTTGTATGATTTTGAGCCTCACACTTAAGTCTTTAATCCATTTTGAGTTTATTCTTCTATATGGTATAAGAAGGTGGACTAATTTCATTTTTTGTTATGTATCTGTCCTATTTTCCCAACACCAGTTATTGAATAGACTGTCTTTACCCCATTGTATGTTCTTACCTCCTTGTCAAATATTCATTGGCCACAAATATATGGGTTTATTTCTGAGCTGTGTATTCTGTTTCATTGTCATATATGTCTATTTTTATGCCAGTATCATGCTGTTTTGATTACTGTAGCCTTGTACCATAGTTTGATATCAGGTAGCATGATTCTTACAAATTTGTTCTTTTTTCTCAAGATTGCTTTGGTTGTTCACAGTCTTTTGTGATTCCACATACATTTTTGGAATATTTATTATAGTTCTGTGAAATATGCCATTGGTATATTTCTTGATATAAATAGTGTTGAATCTACAGATTGCTTTGGGTAGTATGGACATTTTAATGATGTTAAGCCCTTCTGTCCATGATCACAGTGTATGCTTCCACTTATTTGTATCATCATCAATTTCTTTCTTCAGCATCTCATGATTTTCTGAGTAGAGGTCTTTTACATCTTTGGTTAAATTTATTCAAGGTGTTATTTTTAATGCAATTGTAAATGGGATTATTTTCTTCGTTTCCCTTTCTGATGGTTCATTAGTGGTGTATAAAAATACAACTGATTTCTGGATATTTATCTTGTATCCTACTACTTTACTGAATTCATTTATCAGTTATAGAAATTTCTTGATGGAATATTTAGGTTTCTCTATACTCATCATGTCATCCGCAAATAATGACAGTTTTACTTCTTGCTTTCCAATTCGAATGCCTTTTATTTCTTCTTCTTGTCTGATTGCTGTGACTAGGACTCTCTGTACTATGCTGAATAAAAGAAGTAAAAGAGGATGTCCTCATTTTGCTCCCGGGAACACTTTTAGTGTTAAGGGAAACACTTTTAGTTTTTGCCCTTTGAGTATCATGTTGACTGTGAGTTTGCAATATATGGCCTTTGTTATGTTGAGGTGTGTTTCCTCTATTCCCACTTTGCTGAGTTTTTATCATAAATGGGTGCTGAATTTTTATCAAATGTGTGTTCTTCATCTATTGATATGATCTTGTGATTTTTTCTTCATTTTGTTTGTGTTCAGTTTATTTATTCCAGGGATTCAACATTGGTACTGAACAAAGCCCATTTGATCATTGTGTATGGTCATTTTAATGTATTGCTGGATCTGATTTGCTAATATTTTGTTGAGGATTTTAGCATCTATGTTCATCAGGGATATTGGCCTATAATTTTCTTTCTTCGTTGTGTCCCATTCTGGTTTTGGAATTAAAATAATACTAGCCTTGTAAAATGAGCTTGGGGGTTTGCTCTCCTCTTAAATTTTTTGGAATAGTTTGAGAAGGAGAGTGTTAGTTCTTCTTTGAGTGTTTGGTAAAATTCACCCATGAAGCCATCTGGTCCAGGACATTTGTTTGTTGAGAGTTTTTTGTTGTTGTTTTTGTTTGTTTGCTAGTGTTTTGTTTTACTGCTTCAGTTTCATTAGTTGTAATCAGTCCATTCAGATTTTATGATTTTTCCCAATTCAGTTTGAAAAATTGTATGTTTCTAGGAATTTATCTGTTTTATACAGATTGTCCAATTTGTTGGTATATAGTGGTTTATAATATTTTATTATAATCCCTTGTATTTCTGTGCAGTCAGTTGTTACTTCTCTTGCATTTTGATTTTATATATTTGGGTCCTCTTTTTTTCTTCTTCATGAGTCTGGTTAAAGTTTTGTCAATCTTGTTTATCTTTCAAAGAACCAGCTCTTGGTTTCATTGATCTTTTGTATTTTTATACTCTATTGCATTTATTTCTACCCTGATCTTTATTATTTCCTTTCTTCTACTCACTTTGGTCTTTGTTGTTCTTTTACTATTTTCTTTAAGTTTTTTTAATCTTCACCCAACAATATGTTTATTGATTTGAGAGAGAGAGGGAGAGAGAGAGAGAGAGAGAGAGAAGGGGGAGAAAGAGAAACATATATACCCTGATTAGGGATTGTACCTGCAATTTAGGAATATGTGTTGGCTGGAATTGAACTTGCAATGTTTTGGTGCACAAGATAAAAGCTTGAACTAACTGAGCCAGCTGGCATGGGTTACTTCCTTTAAGTAATGTTGGATTGTTTATTTGATATTTTTCTTGTTTCCTGAAATAAGCCTGTAATGCTATGAATTTCCCTGTGAGGACTGCTTTCACCATGCCCCATAGATTTGGGGTTGTTGTGCTCTCATTTTCATTTGTTTCAAGGTATATTTTGATTTCTTCCATGGTCTTATTGTTAATCCATTCATTGTTTAGCAACATGTTATTTAGCTCCCATGTCTTTGTGTGTTTTCCAGTTTTTTCTTGTGGTTGATTTCTAATTTCATACCATTATAGTCTAGTTTCATATCAAGCATTATGGCTTGGTATGATTTCAGTCTTCTTAAGTTTGTTAAGAGTTGTTTTATGTCCTAACATGTGACCTGTCCTAAAAAAATGTTTCATGTGCACTTGAAAAGAATGTATTTTCTGCTGTCTTGTGGTGAGATGTTCTGAAGATATCAATTGAATTAATCTGATCTAGTGTGTCATTTAAGGCCACCATTTCCTTGTTGATTTCTGTCTGCAAGATCTATCCATTGATGTCAATGGGTGTTAAAATCCCCTACTGTGACTGTATTACTATTGATCTCTCTTTTTATTTCTGTCAAGATTTGCTTTATATGTTTAGGTGATCCTAAGTTGGGTACATAAATATCTACAAGGACTATATGCTCTTGTTGGATTGCTTCCTTTATCATTATGTAGTGTCCTTTATGTCTCTTACTATTGCCTTTGTTTTAAAGTCTGTTTTGGCCCTGGATGGTGTGGCTCAGTGGATTGAGCATTGGTCTGTGAACCAAAGGGTTGCTGGTTCGATTCTCAGTCTAGGGCACATGTCTGGGTTGAGGGCCAGGGTCCCAGTGGGAGGTGCATGAGAGGCAACCACAGTTTGTTGTTTCTCTCCCTCTCTTTCTCCCTCCCTTCCTCTCCATCTAAAAATAAATAATATAATCTTTTAAAAAATAAAATCTCTTTTGTCAGATATAAGTATTGCTACCTTAGCTTTTGTTTTCATTTCCATTTCCATGAAATATCTTTTCCATTCTTTTACTTATAATCTGTGTGTATCTTTCATTCTGAGGTGGGTCTTTTGTATACAGCACACATATGGGTCCTGTTTTCTTGTCCATTCAGCTACCCTCTGTCTTTTAATTATTGGTAGGTACATATTTATTGACACTTACTCCTTTCAACTATGTTCCTCTGTTGTTGTTGTTGTTGTTGTTGCTCTTCTTCTTCTTCTTCTTCTTCTTCTTCTTCTTCTTCTTCTTCTTCTTCTTCTTCTTCTTCTTCTTCTTCTTCTTTTTGAAGATCTTCCAGATTTCTAGGTCTTCTTTAAGATTTCTAGTAATACTGGTTTGGTGGTAACAAACTCCTTTAGTTTTTTCTTGCCTAGTATGGTCTTCGTTTCCCCTTCAGTATTAACTGATAGCTTTGCTGGGTAAAGTAGTCTTGGTTGTTCCTTGCTTTTCATAATTTTTGATATTTTATGTCAATCCCTCCTGATCTGAAATGTTTCTGTTGAGAAATCACCTGATATGCTTAAGGGAGCTTTCTTGTAGGAGCTGTCTTTCTCTTGCTGTTTTTAAAATTCTCTCTTTGTCTTTAACCTTTAATTATGACGTGTCTTGGTGTGGGCTTCTTTGGGTTCATCTTGTTTTGGACTCCCTGTGCTTTCTGGACTTGTGTGTTGTTTTTCCTTCACCAGGTTAAGGAAGTTTTCAGTCATCATTCTTCAAATAGGTTCTTGATCACTTGTGTGAGTTATGTGGGCTCTCTTGTTGTAATTGAGTCTTGATTGCTATTGACCTATTCATGTGTGGAGCCAGGCAGGCTGACTGTGAGGATCAACCTGGACCACAGTGTACGAGCTGCTGTACAGGTGCTGACCACATGAAGGAGAATTTGTCTCAGCAGGGTCTTGTTCCTGTCATAAATCTCTCTTTGAATATGCCACTTGTGAAGTTAACTGGATCTTGTTCTGATGTTGTCTGAAGTTGGCCACTGGGTGTATTGGTTCTGGGACCTCTTGGAAGGGAATCTGGTTCAGTCCAATGTCATACACTGCTTATGATTGGCCCTGGGCAACCTGTTTGGAGCTCTTCTGGGTCTGGGTGTGCGTGGAAAGTACCAACCTGTGCACCAAAGCTGGCTTTTACTAGCACTGGGCCCAGGGACAATTCAACAAAAGTTCCTCATTACCCTGAAATCAGTCTGAGATCTGCCTCCATCTGCTGGCAGCCTGATAGGCTCAGTCACTGAAAGAACCTCTTGTGGTACTCAATTTGCCTGAGGTAGGTTCTCAGTGAGTCATCAGGTAGGGATGAGTGGTGTTTACCAGATTTATATAGGGTCAAACTCAATTCCAGTGCTGGGTCTGAGGCCACTTGACAAATGTTCAAGGGTACACCAAGTCTGGCTGCTACTGCTGGGTGCCTGCAGACCTTTGTAGAGGTGGGACAAGGTCTCAAAGAGTCATCAGGGTGAGATCAGCAGAGTTTATTAGCTCCAAACAGTGCAAGATTTGCTGCATAAAGGGAGGGTTGTGTACTGATCATGCATGTGAAAGAAAAATAACCTTAGTCTTAGAGCCACAAAACTCTTAGTCTGTCTGAGATTCTGCCAGGAGTCTGAGCTTATCAAGGTGTTGCTGGGAGTGAGGAGAGTAAAGCTAATAGATCTCTTGTGAGGCAGTATTGCAGTTCAGGTTTGGGTGAAGGTGGAAGAAGTGGCCTCTACCCCAGAACCACACAACTCAGTCTGTCCTGGATTTTGTTCAGACCTTGACAGGGCAGGGCCACCAGGAATTAAGTACGTGGTGCCACCTGGAGCCTTGAAGGTCAGAATAGAGGATCTTTTGTGAAGAGAAGGCACCAGTAAGATTCATGGAAGAGTGGAAAACCATAACACCCAGTTCCTGTATCTGCCCAGACCACTACACCCCAGCCAACTAGACCATGACCTCCATGGTGTGGGATGACAGAGTCCAGAGGGTGGAGCTATTGCTTTCCCCCAGGAATGATGCCATAAGCAAGGGAGTGATCCACCTAAGAAAGATGGAGGATGGAGTCTGCAGTATGGGAGAGGAACTCAGCACAGGGATCCTGGCAGCTATTCTCCCAGCTTTCTCCTCAGAGCCACAAACCCTAGTTTCTCCTCACATGATGCTAATCTGCTCTGCCTTTTCTCCACTGGAGTCCAGGGTGAGTGGCTATGAACAAGATTTTCTTTTCAGTGACCCTTTAAGAGGATGCCAGTGTCTCTAGTAGATTCCTGTCTCTCCCTGGTAGATGGAATCCCCACTGATTTTCACAGCCAGACATTATGTGGGTTCCTCTTCCTGGCTCTTGTGCTCTGGGCTGTGGAACTTGGCATAGTGTTGAGACCACATGTTCATCAGGAGGAATCTGTGAAGCTGAGATATCCCTCTCAAATCTCAGCCACCACCCTTTGGAGTGGGGTCAGCCCTTTTCACATCTCTGACCTTCCTACCAGTGTCAATATGGCTTCTTCTGTAAATCCTTGGTCATAAGTTTTCTCTTCACCTCATATTCAGTTGTTAATTCAGATTGATTGCTCTATATTTTAGTTGTAGTTTCAATTTGGTCCTGGGAGAAGGTGAATATAATGTCCACCTAATCTGCTGCCATCTTGAATCTATTCTAACACTTAACTTTTTTAAAAGTCTACAAAACCAGTGAATTCTTTGCTATTCAGAATTTAGTTATTTGAAAGCTAGTGCTTCTACCAGGTTTTACATAACTGTGGCTTTAACTGAATGATATTTTTCTTGTTGTATTTTTTACTAACATGTTTTGAATTTAACTGGTGACCTCTTGGTCCACAGGCCAGCATTTAATTCACTGAGCCACACCAGCCAGGGCTCATTGTGGTTTTAATATGCATTTCTCTGGTGATTAGTGATGTTGAGCATCTTTTCATGTGTCTATTGGCCATATGTTGTCCTCTTTGGAGAAGTGTCTATTCAGGTCCCTTGCCCATTTTTTAATTGGGTCATTTGGTTTTTTGGTGTTGAGTTTTATAAGTTCTTTATAAATTTTGGATATTAACCACTTACCAGATATATCAGCAAATATGTTCTGACTTCAGTGGGCTGTCTTTTCATTTTGTTGATGGTTTCCCTTGCTGTGCCAAAAAATTTTAGTTTGATGTAGTTCTATTTGTTTTTTTATTTTTGTTTGTTTCCCTTGCCTGAGGAGATATATCAGAAAAAAAATATTGCTATGAGCAATGTCTGAGATTTTATTGCCTATGTTTTCTTCTAGGATTTTTATGGTTTGGGGTCTAACATTTAAGTCTTTAATCCATTTTGAGTTCATTCTTGTCTGTGGTGTAAAAAGGTGGTCTAGTTGCCTTTTGAACATTACCCTGCTCCTTGCCAAAAGCCTCCAATGTCCCAGGTATTTCTCAATACAAGTCTTTCACAACACCTTAACTCAGGACTCTTCTCTCCCAATCATCTTTGTTTAGAGAAACATCAATTTGCCCTCTAGGGATAAGAACAGCAATGATGCTTCATCTATCTGCACTTAATTCTCCCTCTGAGTTGAATGAAATACCTTGAATTCTAAGCAACTTAAACATCTCTTTAACAGGATGAGTTCAAAAGTGTCAGAAAGGTTCCTTCCCACTCTGAAGTCTGGACAGTTCTTCCTGTCAAACTCTGCTTTACCTCTATGATATATGTCCATGGCTGTGCTTATTCCCATGACTAGGCAACCCATAGGTGAAGTGTGCTCTTTATTATGTTTGGTTTTCATCTGTGGGTCCTATGATTTTTTTCTGTGATAACAAATTTCCTTATGGACCCTAAAGTTACTCTGCAATTATTGGTTTGTCAACTGATTGTTTTCTTGTTTCTTGTTTAAGGTTCAGGAAGTTGCTATTATAATAAGAGAAATGCAGCTCCAAGGGTCTCTGAGAGCACATAGAACTCCATTTAGAATGAAAATATCCCTTTAAATTGTTGTCGAGGATGATTAGGTCCTACTGCTAAAAAATGACTTACTTTACTGAAGGGATTAAGAAGTACAAGTTGGCAGTTACAAAATAGCCATGAGGATGTATGAGGGAGGACCCAGAATACCTGAAATTTATTTGTAAAAATTTATTTATTTATTCTTACATGTTTAAACTTCAGTCTCTGTTTGATGCAATACACCTATTGAGATATTTTTCCACTGCTAAAAATGGCTTTTGAACTCGTTGATTTTGGTGCCTTTTAGTGATTCTGCTATTTTTGTTTAACCTCTTCCACACTGGCAAAACATTTCCTTTTGAGGACTTTTTTCATCCAGGGAAACAAAAAATGCCTCTCAGGAGGAGATCAGGTGAATAGGGAAGATGCCTATTCCTCCTTATTGGGAGTGATGGGATTCACTCCCAATCACATGGGAGTGATGCTATTTTGGGTCAAAAGCTGCTAAACACTCAGCACAGTGTGGGCAGGTGCACTTGTGAATCATCCATCATGAAATGGGGAAGTGCATTGACAGAGTCTTTAAAACAAATTCACTGCAGTTGAGCACAGAATGTCACAACAATGCCAGCTGGTCACTGATACACATGGTTTCCTACAATACTCACCTGGTGGGGAAAGCTTGTACTACAAGGGGCCCAACCTCCAGAAGTCCAATTTTTGGGGATTCTCCCTTGTAAACAAAGTATATCATAAGAAATATAGTCAATAATATTGTAACAACTATGTTGTACACCTGAAACTAATACAATATTATATGTCAACTGTAATTTAAAAAATTAAATAAAAAACTTATTTTAGTAGAAACATTTATTTTTACCTTGATAAGTCTTATAGAATATTTTACAAATTGTAATTTCTCATTTTATTACTGAAAGCTGTAGAAGGAAGACTGTCTTCCAAGTTAAAAGAACAGACTTTTGTTAAGTCCAGGGAGTTCTTTAATTTTATTTTTTACTCACTCCTGGTATCTGATAATTGAGCTAAAAATAAATTTGAAAACAGTGAGAATAAGGAGCACAGTGCCAGGCAAGAATAGACTCTCAGCAATTGTTTGCTGAATAAATGAATTATAAGGAGAAAAGAATGCTGAACATTAAAAAGAGGGTTATGATGGGCAGGATCTCAGAGCTTCTGGGATCAAGTTCAATTAAAACACTCAGATCATTCCATTTTGAGCATGAGTATGATTTTGGCATGGGAAAAACATGTGTTTCATTTTGTAATAAAATTCTCAAGAATAAGGAGGGGGAAGAAAAGATGATCATTGAGAGAAGATGAACAGAAGATAAAGGCAAAGAAGAAAAAAACAGACTAGAATGTACTAAAACAAGAGAGAAAGCTGATAGATATTATGTAAATCTGCTCACTTTCTTGTTTTTATCTTTTCTTATTCCCATTCCTTCTTTCTAGTATTTATACACAGAATTCCAAAGGGAGCTTTAGAGCAATTTGGAAATATGTTAAGTAGTACAACGTCAGGGGGCAAATTGCAATTTAATTCTCCATGTTAACAGATCTAAAGACTTAGAATGCTTTTTATTAGAAGAGCTGGGTGGGAAGAAGACTGGAGGGAGATGGTGGGAGGAAAAAGCTATTAAGTGTGTTGTGATGAAGGCGACTGATGGGGCTCTTAGAAGAAATCTTTTACTATGTACATTAACTTCTTTTTCATCCTTCTGCCTGCTAGAAGATTGGTTGTACAGGCATTTAAGATACTTTCTCTGGAGCAAATATTTACAGATTTGGTGTGCTGACCTTGTGTGCTTTGAATTTCAGGGAGCAGGCTGATGCCTCTGCGGACATGTAAGCACAGAAGGACAGGCCTTCCTCACCCATGAGAAAGCAGGTTTTAGAGGCAGCTCCAAGAGCCATATTTGCTCTCCAAACCAAGTCAAGTGTGCTACTTCTTATTTTGCAAATATGTAAGGGGTCTGTTTCTGAACTCTTTCATGCATTTGTGTCCTATTTGGTTTTTATCCAATGAACAAATTGGGTTCTCTGGAGCCCTAAACATATACTATTGAGATAGTGATAAATATATACCACTTAAGAAAAACCAGAAGATCTAGCAGTTGCTAGTGCTATTATTTCAGCTCCTGTACCCATTAGCATTTTCACCCCTGTGCTATTGCAGAGGCCACTGAAGTTTTATGTTTTTATTCTCATCCATGAGTCGCTGGAGCAAATTTCCCTTCCTTTGGGAAAACTCATGCAACAGACAGTGAGGTGATGTGAGAAGCCCAACCTGAGTCCACTGAACTGAATAACAAGGAATGTTTCCCACTTTTTTGCGAAGGTTAGTAGGTATGAATTGAAGAAGCATGTAGACAGTGCCCCAGCCCCAACAAGGAAATTGAATATAAAGACAGAAACCTGCAGATGCAATGAAGGGAGTTCTATAAGATTTCTTTTTTAAAATTTATTATTATGCTTTTAAATGTATTTTATTGATTATGCTATTACATTTGTCCCATTTTTTTCTACCCTTTGTTCTCTGTGTCTAGCACCCTCCTCCCACCAACATCCATTCCCCCTTAGTTCATGTTCATGAGTCTTACATATAAGTTCTTTGGCTTTTCCATTTCCCATACTATTCTTAACCTCACCCTGTCTATTTTCTATCAACCATTTATGCTTCTTATTCCTTATACCTTTTCCCCCATTCTCCCCTGCCCCTTCCCCACTGAAAACCCTCCATGTGATCTCCATTTCTGTGATTCTGTTCCTGTTCTAGTTGTTTGCTTAGTTCGTTTTTGTTTTTTTTTTTTCAGGTTCAGTTTTTGATAGTTGTGAGTATGTTGTCATTTTACTGTTCATATTTTTAATCATCTTCTTTTTCTTAGATAGTCCCTTTAATATTTCACATAATAAGGGCTTGATGATGATGAACTTCTTTAACTTGACCTTATTTGGGAAGCAATTTACATGCCCTTCCATTCTAAATGAGAGTTTTGCTGGATAGAGTAATCTTGGATATAGGTCCTTGTCTTTTATGACTTTGAATACTTCTTTCCAGCCCCTTCTTGCCTGCAAGGTTTCTTTTAAGAAATCAGCTGATAGTCATATGGGAACTCCTCTGTAGGTAAACATCTCCTTTTCTCTTGCTGCTTTTAAGAGTCTCTTCTTACCGTTTTTTAATGACATTTTTTATTGTTATTCAAGTACATTTGTCTCCATTTGCCACCCACCACTCCCCCTTCCATCTCCATCTCCCACCTTCGATCCTATCCCCCCCTTTCACTCTGTCCATGGGTCCTATATACATGTTCCTTGATGGCCCTTCCCCTTTTTCCTCCCATTATCCCCTCCCTGCTGCACTCTGATTACTATCAGTTTGTTCTTTATTTCAATGGCTCTGGTTATATTTTGTTGCTTGTTTGTTTTGTGATTATGTTCCACTTATAGGTAAGATCATGTGGTATTTGTCTTTCATGGCCTAGCTTATTTCACTTAGCATAGTGTTCTCCAGATCCATCCATGCTGTCATGAAAAATAGGAGTTCCTTCTTTCTTTCAGCTGGGTAGTATTCCATTATGTAAATGTACTACTTTTTTTTATCACTAATTTACTGGTGGACACATAAATTGCTTCCAACACTTGGCTATTATTAAATGTGCTGCTATGGGGAAGGAAGTTGGTGGTGAGATAAGTGAGAGTAGAGTCCACTTCCTCCTGTGCACAGGTGGAAAACTTAGCTGATCTTCTGAGGAACAGAGTGAACAGCCAATGGTATCCCAACATATATGAAGCTAGGAGACTAAAAATTGTAGAGGACATTGAAAAATCAGATGAGTAGGTGAGAGCTGTGAACACCAGGATACCTGCTGGAAGAGAAACCTACTACCAAAGGAGCCACCAACAGATAACAACGGAAGAAGGTGGAGGAGGGAGTGGAAGTCACACTAACCTCAATACAGGATTGAACTGGAAATACAACTAAATGGTGGAGAAATTACACAGGACAAACAACTGAACAACAGCGAGAGAGAAGCCTCAAAACCCTGTACACATAGAAGAATCAGCTTGAACACAACCTGTACACACCTGAACAACAGAATACAAAAGGTAGTGGATGGAATGACCCTCACTTAATCAGTTGGAGGGAAGGGCCCACCAAAGAAAGACCCGACAACAATCAAAACCCAAAGACATACAGAGAGCCAACATAAATGACAGCCCAAGACCAGCAAGCTCAGGAGATCAGGGACACTGCACCACTGAATATCACAGATCTTCTACCATATAAGCTCACACCAGAAACCCAGGGAGTCAGAACAGATCAATTGAAGCAGCAGAGGCTAACATGATGAGTCTCACAAACAATGGGAAGACAAAGAAACAATCCACAAATGAAAGGAAAGGAGGAAGACTTAAAGCAATAGTTGTAAGGAAGCTCAATGAATTCACAGAGAATTACCAAAAACTACAGGGAAACTACAATGAAACTATATCAATATGAAACTATATTAATATATCAAACTATATCAATATGAAAAAGGAAATAGAAACTATAAACAAGGGACAAGAGGAAATGAAGAATACAATTTCTGAACTGAAACATGGTAGAAGGAATCAAAAAAAGAATAGATGAAAGAGAGGATTGAATCAGTGAGCTGAAGGACAAGGTAGAAAATAACACTCAGAAAGAGCAGGAAAAGGAAAACAGACTTAGAAAGAATAAAGAGGGATTAAGGGAACTGGAGAGCAGCATGAAACATAATAATATCCATACAATAGGGATACCAGAAGGAGAACCAGAAGAGCAAGGAATAGAAACCTGTTTGAAGTAATGATGGAAAACTTCCCCAATTTGATGAGAGAAAAAGTCACACAAATCCAGGAAACACAGAGAGTCCCAATCAAAAGGAACTCAGAGAGGCCCACTTCAAGACACATCATAATTTAAATGGCAAAATTCCAAGACAAAGAGAGAATCTTAAAAGCAGCAAGGGAGAAACAGGAAGTTACATACCAGGGAGCCCTGATAAGGCTAGTGGCTGACTTCTCAATGGAAATGCTTCAATCCAGAAGAGAATAGCAAGAAATATTCCAAGTAATGAGAACCAGAGGCCTGCAACCATGTCTACTTTACCCAGCAAGGCTCTCAATCAAGATGTAAGGCCAAAGAAGGAGCTTCCCAGACAAAAGAAATCTAAAGGAATACACCTCCACCAAACCAGCTCTGCAAGAGATGCTAAACAGATTGCTTTAAGAACAGGACAGAAAAGAGAGAGACAGAGAGGAACATAGGTATGAAAAATACCAAAGAATAAGTACTTGTCAATAATAACCTTAAACATAAGTGAATTAAATGTTCCAATCAAAAGACACAGAATAGCTGAATGGATAAGAAAGCATGACCCAAACATATGCTGCCTACAAGAAATCTACCTCAGGACAAAAGACCTACACAACTGAAAATGAAGAACTGGAAACAACTTTTCCAAGCAAAAAGACAGGGGAAAAAAAAGCAGGCTATCAATACTCATCTCAGACAAACTAGACTTCAAAAAAAGGGCCATAAAGAGAGACCTAGAAGGTCCCTTCATAATACTCAAGGGAAGAATCCTTCAAGAAGACATAAACATTGTAAATATGTATGCACCCAACATAGGAGCACCCACATACATAAAGAAAATCTTAGAGGACTTCAGGAAAGATATTGACAACAACACAATTATAGTAGGGATTTCAACACCTCACTGTCAAAAGTGGATAGATCTTCCAAATAAAGTATCAACAAAGATATTGTGGCATTGAACAATGTCCTAGATCAAATGAACTTAACTGATATATATAGAGAGCCTTTCATCCAAAAGAAGCAAAATATACATTCTTTTGAAATGCACATGGAACATTTTCAAAGATAGACCACATAATAGGACCCAAAAGAAGCCTCAACAAATTCAAGAAAACTGAAATCATATCAAGCATTTTCTCTGTCCACAAAGGACTGAAACTAGAAATCAACCTCAAGGAAAAAACTCAAGAACAATCAAGCTCCTAGATATTGAATAGCATGCTATTAAACAATGAATGGGTCAAGAATGAAATTAGGGAATAAATCAAAAAATTTTTTCTGGAAACAAATGAAAATGAACTCACAACTATCCAAAAGTTATGGGACACAGTGAGGGCAGTCCTGAGAGGGAAGTTTATAGCGATACGGGCCTACCTAAAGAAGATAAAAACATTTTGAATAAACAACCTAACCCTACATCTCCAAGAACGTAAAGACAAACAACAAAGACAGCCCGGAGCAAGTAGAAGGAAGGAAATAACCAAGATCAGAGCAGAATTAAACACAGAGAACAAAGGAACAAATCTAATCTGCAATAAATCCAAGAGCTGGTTTTTTGAAAAGATAAACAAAATTGACAATCCTTAAGCAGGCTCATCAACAAAAAAAGAGAGAGGACCCAAATAAATAGAATCAGAAATGAAAGAGGAGAGATTACTATTGATACCACAGATATACAAAGAATCATAAGAAATTACTATGAAGAATTACATGCCAAAAAATTTGAAAAACAGGTGAAATGAACAAATTTCTAGAAATATATAATGTTCCAAAACTCAATGAAGAAGAAGTAGAAAGCCTGAACAGACCAATAACAGGAGAAGAAATTGAAGCAGTAATCAAAAAAATACACAAGAGCCCTGGACCACATGGTTTCACAGGAAAATTCTACAAAACATTTAACGAAGAGCTAACCCCTATCCTTCATGGACTATTCCAAAATATCTAAAATGATGGAAGACTCCCAAACTCTTTTTATGAAGCCAGCATCATCCTAACCTCCAAACCAGATAAAGGCACAACAAAGAAAGAAAACTTCAGGCCAATATCTCTGATAAATATAGATGCTAAAATTCTCAATAAAACATTGGAAAACTACACCAACAATACATTAAAAAGATCATACACCATGACCAAGTGGGAATCATCCCAGGGATTCAAGGATGGTACAATATTCCCAAATCAATAAATGTAATACATCACATAAACAAAAGCAAACACAAAAATCATATGATCATATCAATAGGTAAGGAAAAAGCATTTGATAAGGTACAGCACCCATTTATGATAAAAACACTCAGCAAAGTGGGAATAGAGGGAGCATTTCTCAACATAATAAAGGCTGTATATGAGAGACCTACAACCAACATTATACTCAATGGGCAAAAACTAAAATCTTTTTCAGTAAGATCAGGAACAAGATAAGGTTGTCCACTTTCACCACTTCTACTCAACATAGTATTGGAAGTCCTAGTTACAGCCATCAAACAAGAAAAGGAAATAAAAAGCATCCAAATTGGAAAAGAGAAAACAAAACTGTCATTGTTTGCTGATGACAGGATAATGTACATAGAAAATCCTATAGACTCCACCAAAAACATGCTTGACCTAATAAATGA